>SJYV01029006.1:0-11319 GCA_006410875.1 Neotragus pygmaeus | reverse complement strand
AAGTTCCTATGAAAGATCTTTGTTCAAAAAAAAAAAAAGACCATATCTATTAAACCCACATCATATGAGATGGAAATTGTAATTGGACTTTAGCTATCTGTACCCTACAAGGGCTGGTACGAAGTCTAGGATACTACCTACTTCTCCAAAACATACCAGGAGAGACACTTTGGATTTTGGGGAAAAAAAAAACTGTCAGCAATCTGTACCTGTTCAGATATTTAAGGAAAAAAAAAAATATCCTATCAATTTTGAGAACTCGGATTAAATGCAAATTTTTTGTAGTAATTGCTTTGTGTAAAACACAAGGAGACAATACAATACAAAGATAAAGACCATTATGTGTTCTGAAACATTTCTAATCTCAGAAAAAAACTGAATCTATATGCATTGCTTCTTTCACTAGTACATTAATCATCTTACATTAGACTAGTGAATGTATGTTTAAAATGTAAAAATAATTCATGGTAATTATATTATAAATTATGCTAATACAGTTTATGTAATGATTAAAATAAGTGCCCACTGTAAAATCCAAATGTGTAATCATCATATCATTTTTAACAAAAATTTCTCTGAATTTCAAATACTTGTACTTTTACTTTGCAATTAATTAGTGTGCTGAGGAAGCTTTTAGAGGTAAAATTCCATTATGATGAAATGCAGTACTTCCACACTGTTTTGTTTTTATAAGCTTATTTTATAATGAATCTTTTATTTGATATCAAATTTCCAGTCAGCAGAATTAGAGTAAAATTTGAATTCATGCCCAGTCTTTCTAATTCATTCGAATAGGAAAAAAAAAAAAAAGAAAGAAAGAAAGAAAGAAAGCTTTGAACTCAGCAGAGAAAAAAGGGAAAAATTAACTGCATTCTTATACAGTGAACTGGAGCGAGGTCTCTTCTTTGCCAGTATTTCCCTCTCATTCCTCTTCCATATTTTCCCATTCCCCCATCCTTCCTCTTACCACTTTCTCTTCCCTCTGTCTTTTGGGAAGATCCTAGACAGAGTGGTTTGTCTGAGTGGTTTGAATTTATAGGAGGCTTTTGAGTGATGAGTTGGAAATATTTCAATTTTAAGATCATTCAAGCTGAATTTGGGTAAGGGAGAGTTAAGAAACTGTTAATGCAATTTTTGCTTCAACTTTTATTGTCTCAAATTTTCTGAGTTGGGACCCACTGGACTTACTCTGATAATGCAAATTACACTTATATTTGGTTTTGAAAATGTCTGTTGCTGGGTTAGGATCATAAGAATCATCCACAATATAATTTGATTCTTCATGGAGGGTTCAATTCAATCACATTATTGGAGTTTACTCAGTATTGGCCATCTGCCCATGGTAGAAATAACATGGTTAGAAAGAACATTTCTTTGTAATGAAGTTTGCTACAAATGGGTTTAAGAAAGGGAAGTGTACTCTTAATTATTTATGTGCTTGTTCAATATTTGGCTGCTTTTATGTCCTTTATGACAGGGATCATACATCTAAAATTATGATAAACCAAATGAAGTGATTAAATAGTTTGATATTTGGTTACAGTATTGTTGAAGATGATGATTAATGATAACAATGGTAATTATAATGATGGCAACAACAAAAATAAATGGCAAATTCAAACAGAGAAGAACTGATGGTTTCTTCAATGACCAGTTTTATAACTAAAAAAGGATGTAGTGACCTTATATGGTTCTGTCTAGATTTGAAAAACCATATTCTGTGTGTAGACGTCTCACTAATTAGAGTTTGTGTCAATTTGTCAATTCTGATTTCTTTAGTTTGTAATATTAGTTTCCCAGGGCTGTTCAAACAAAGTACAAACTGGATAGCATAAAATATTCTTTCACAGTTCAGGAAACCAAAAGTCTGAAATCAAGGTATCTGCAGGGTTGACTCTTTCTACAGATTTTAAAGAGCATTTGTTTCATGTCTCACTTTTAGCTTCTGATGACTGCTAGTCATCTTGGCTTTCTTGAATAGTAGACTCACAACTGCAATCTCTGGCTCCATCCTCTCCTGGCATTCCCCCATGTGTATACCTGCATATTCACACAGATTTCTTATTAAAAAAATGTCATTGGATTTCATGCCCACTTGAATCCAGTATAATCTAATCTTAGTTACATTTGAAAGACTTATTTCCAAATAAGATCATGTTCTGAAGTTCCTGGTGGACATGAATTTTGAGATACACTGTGCAACACAATATAATTGACTCTTATATCCTTAGATCCTTTAGGTTTTCTTTTTGGTGAAACTAACTGGCTATTAAAGACTATTTAAAATAATCTAAATTATAGATGTTATGTTCTACATTATAATAACTATAATATTGTAGTTAATGTATGAAAATGTTGTAAGAATGGTCTGTACTTTGTTTCTTTTAGTTTATTTTATTTTCCATTTTTAAACACCTATTTTTATTCATCAGTTTAATTTCTATTAATTTAATAGACATTAACAAGCCTATTGGGTTTCCTTGATAGCTCAGTTGGTAAAGAATCCACCCGCAATGCAGGAGACCCTGGTTCAATTTCTGGGTTGGGAAGATCTGCTGGAGAAGGGATAGGCTACCCACTCCAGTATTCTTGGGCTTCCCTTGTGGCTCAGCTGGTAAAGAATCCAACTGCAATGTGGGAGATCTTGGTTCAATCCCTGGGTTGGGGAGATCCCTTGGAGAAGAGAAAGGCTACCCACTCCAGTATTCTGGCCTGGAGAATTCAATGGACTGTATAGAATTTCTATGGGGTTGCAAGAGTTGGATACAACTGAGCAACTTCTACTTTCAACAAGCCTATTATGTTCCACTGATATTTCTAGGTTGATCTGAAACATATCAATGGATATAAAATGTAGCATTTATTGCTTTCAAGATGCTTACAATAAAAATGATCTCATTTTCTATATCTAACGAAATAAATACTGCTCACAATAAAACAGGTGGTGATAGTGGTAAAGAACTCACCTGCCAATACAGGAGACATAAGAGATACAGATTTGATCCCTGGGTCAGGAAGATCCCCTGGAGAAGAAAATAGCAAAACCCACTCCAGTATACTTGTCTGGAGAATCCCATGGATAGAGGTGCCTGGGAGGCTACTATCCTTGGGGTCGCAAAGAGTCAGATACCACTGAAGCAACTTAGCATATATGAACTCACAATAAAATAATTTGGTGAACTCTTTGATAAAGCAAGGCTTTATGGCTTTATATTAATTCCATGAAAACTGATGTGATGCCAGTATTAGTGATTAAGACTGTAGCTTTCAAAAATTGGCAAATATTCTAAGAACTAAATCTCAAATTATTGGGCTTGGAAAATCAATGTGCATCTGTGTGCAAGGACATGTGAATATATACACATTATTTGTTAAAAAAAATCAGTTCAGATATTGTGAATTTATGTTTTCAAGTGTGTCCATTTGTGTGTGGAAGAGAGTGCATCCGAGGACCTTTTAGGATCAGGAGCCTCAGGTATCTTCCTATATAATATCCCATCAAAGCTGTGTTCTGTACCATATCATGAGGATGGTCATTTTGCTGCTTTACTGTAGGCCTGAGGTCACTCACTACAACTTCAGATTAGCATATTCCATTTTAGAGAATATCCCACTGTCCATATCTTCCCAGCAACCTCCATTATATCCTCAACTCAGCCTTTAAGGATGAGAGACACAACAAAGGCCTCAGTAGGAAGGAATGAACACAAGCTAAATCCCAGTCTGCTCAAAGATGTGGCAGAGGGTTGGAACATTTTCACTGCCTTAGGAAATTTCTAGCTTGATCCAGATATTAGTAGGAATGAGGTAGCTATAAGTGGATTCCACTGCAGAAAATTTCTCAGAATATTGTTATTGCTACTCCTCTGAACACTAAGAGCTTTATTCCTTGAGGTTGCAATAAGAAGTACTCCTCAGAGTTGGGAGTATTGATGGACTTCAGAATAATAGTGTTGCTTGGTGGCAGAGGTCATGGTTAGCAGATCTGACCAGAGAGGCACAGGGCTGGTGTTTGGGAGATGTGACATGTCCTCATATTTATTGAGAGCCTCTGGTCTGGGACCCCAGTGGTCACTATAGACACCTTGGATAAGATATCAAATATAAATGAATATCAGGCAGATTAGGAAAATGATGATGATACAGATCTCCCTTTTCTTTCTACCCTATGTTATCCAGTGACAAATGGGCTCCTTTGTGTCCTGGATAAGCAGTGCTGGTAAAAGGATTCACATCCTGTAATAAGAGAAGGGTATATATTCTTGTAAGAAGCTAGCTCCAAAACATCTGAATCCCTCAAAGTGGGTAAATAAGATATAATGTTTAGCTGCAGTTTCATAGAAATCCACCAGAGAGATGAACAGCATGGTGATTAATGGTCAAGAACTGTGAAATGTCCTAGATATATACTCGGAGTACAATCTGCCAAGGTAGTCTGCCATCGTTTCATGAATGTTAGTAAAATACATGAATATCCTGGATCAGAGACAAAGGGCTTCCTTACTCAGCAACAGCAATAGCCAGTGCAGCAGTATTTTCTTGTACCAATTTCCTGAGCACTAAATCCTGCAGGGTAGGGTAAAAGTAGTCAGGGGTAACCTGGCCTCAGGGTAAGTTGAGTTCCTCTTCTATATAGCAGAAAGTAGGGAACTTGCAGATTTGTAATGGGCAGAAAATATGCCAACCCTGGGGCAAAATATGTCTGCTCTGGGTTACTATACCTAAATTTCAAGACTGTCTACAGTACAGTCATACTCAAAAGAGATGGCAAAAGTAAGCTGTTCAAAAGATGCAAAAATTCAAGGCTCTGGGAAGAATTGTCTGCTCACAGATTAAGTGGGGATTCTGGATTTGAGCTAAATACATACTTTTTTTATATCAGTCATGTGATTTCTGTGAACAAACTTTCATTTCAGGCATAATTCACAGAGTAGCATTTTTTTTACCCTCCTGGAAGCAACTATTATGATAAAGAATTATGCTACCATAGGCATTGGTCTATTTTTTATGTTTTATGGCAATAGTAATTTTTAGCCCTTTTTGGACACACGTTGTATTCAAGGTAAAGAGAATCTTTAGTTGTTATTTATCTCTCCAGAATTTTATTTGGAATTAAATAAAATTTATTTAATTCTATGAGATTTGCCATGAGAATCATGGAGATTTGCCATGAAAATCAAAGGAAAAATAATTATTTAAGCCTTATTTACCTTAATCCCTTTACCACTTCATTGAAACTGGGGGGAAAGTGGGGAAGGGATAAATTGGGAGATTGAGATCGACATATACACACTGCTATGTATAAAATGTGGGCTCCTGGTGACTCAGACTTTAAAGAACCCACCTGCAATGTGGGAGACTTGGGTTCGATCCCTGAATTGGGAAGATCCCCTGGAGGTGATCATGGCAACCCACTCCAGTATTCTTGGCTGGAAAATCCCAAAGACAGAGGAGCCTGATAGGCTACAGTCGGGGGGTCACAGTGAATTGGACACAACTGAGTGACTAAGCACACACATGTATAAAATAGATAACTAATAGAGACGTAGATATGGCACATGGAACTCTATTCAATACTCTGTAATGACCTATATGGGGAAAAGACTGAAAAAGTAGATACATGCATAACTGATTCACTTTGTTGTACAGCAGAAACTAACACAGCATTGCAAATCAACTATACTCCAATATTAAAAAAAATGAAACAATTCATACAATGACTAAGCACACACATGTATAAAATAGATAACTAATAGAGACGTAGATATGGCACATGGAACTCTATTCAATACTCTGTAATGACCTATATGGGGAAAAGACTGAAAAAGTAGATACATGCATAACTGATTCACTTTGTTGTACAGCAGAAACTAACACAGCATTGCAAATCAACTATACTCCAATATTAAAAAAAATGAAACAATTCATACAATGACTAAGCACACACATGTATAAAATAGATAACTAATAGAGACGTAGATATGGCACATGGAACTCTATTCAATACTCTGTAATGACCTATATGGGGAAAAGACTGAAAAAGTAGATACATGCATAACTGATTCACTTTGTTGTACAGCAGAAACTAACACAGCATTGCAAATCAACTATACTCCAATATTAAAAAAAATGAAACAATTCATACAATGACTAAGCACACACATGTATAAAATAGATAACTAATAGAGACGTAGATATGGCACATGGAACTCTATTCAATACTCTGTAATGACCTATATGGGAAAAAGACTGAAAAAGTAGATACATGCATAACTGATTCACTTTGTTGTACAGCAGAAACTAACACAGCATTGCAAATCAACTATACTCCAATATTAAAAAAAATGAAACAATTCATACAATGACTAAGCACACACATGTATAAAATAGATAACTAATAGAGACGTAGATATGGCACATGGAACTCTATTCAATACTCTGTAATGACCTATATGGGAAAAAGACTGAAAAAGTAGATACATGCATAACTGATTCACTTTGTTGTACAGCAGAAACTAACACAGCATTGCAAATCAACTATACTCCAATATTAAAAAAAATGAAACAATTCATTAAAAAAAATGAAACAATTCAAATCAAACAATTCAAACAATTCAATGAAAAAATGAAAGAATTCATAATTCTCATTGCCTGCCAAAATGTCTCTTCACTTCCGATAGCTTGTTGAACATCTTCACTTAGATGCCTAGTAAGACTTTCAAATTTAGCATGATCAAGGTAAATGCCTTTCTTCTCAACTGCTGAGACTTCCTCTGTCATCTCACATTCATTAACGGTAATGTTGTGGAATGCTTACGTTGATTATTTCCTTCCTCACACCACAAATTGATCCATCAGCAAAACCAAATGCTATACTCATAATCTCTTATAATACACACAGATTCTGAACACTTTTATTTCCACTTCCTTGTTGAGATGCTTGCATTTTTTTCACTTCTGTTGCTGTAATACTCTGGAACTAATTTTGATCTTACCTTCCTACAGTCTATTTCAACAGAGAAATGAGAGTAATCTTCAAATATTAAATCAGGCAATGTCATTCTTCTGTTTTTAAATTATCCACTACCTCCCAAACTCACTTGGAGTAAATTCTAAATCTTTATATCTTACATGTATCTACACAATCTCCTGATCTTTATTATATTTCTGACAGTATTTTACAATAGTCCTCACTGGCAGCATTGTAGCTCCAGATCCATGAAGGTGCCAGGTATGCTGTGGCAGGTTTTTTATACTTGATGTTTCTCTGCCTAGAATTCTTTTCCCATAGGCATCAGTGAGAATCTCTACATTACCTTCAGAACTTTGCTCAAATATAACTTTCTTAACCATTTTTATCAATAATTAAAAAAATCAGCTCCCAACTCACTACATTATGTTTCCTCCCAAGCTTCTTAATTTTCTTTTTCAGTTTTGTCTTTCTTTCTATAGCACTTGCTAGCAGTTGACAGCACACATCTGAGAGAGTATATTACTATTTTCCTATATCTGGTGTCATTCACTATAAAATGAATCCATGGGATAAATGCTCCAGCATCTTGTTATTCCAAATAGACGATTTCAGTAGATAATCTGGATTTTCTGAGGAGGTGCCAGCAGAGGCAATGCAAATCCCCATTGCCTGGAGCATCTGTCTCTATAGGACCTCTTTCATATTAGCTTTGTCCTGTTTCCCTGACTCATTCTCCCCAATCTTCTGGCTGTCTAGAATAACATCTTATATAAACTACATGAAACTAATCTTAGGTTCTGCTTTTGTGTGAAACCAATTTAAGATATTTTGATGCTGAATTTTACATTAATGTTTCAATTTTTATAGTTTTTACAACCTACCAGATGAGTTTTATATATTTCCAGTTAACTTAGAATGACATGATTGATTTGACAAATATGAATGAAAGCTTCAAGAGTCAACATATGTTTTATCACACTCTTATTTTCTTCACCTAAGACAAGCAGAAATGTTGCAGAAAGAGGCTACTCTGGCAATCTGGGGTCTAGAGTGAAGGCCATGTAAACGATGACTATAGCCAACCATGAATGATATGTACTATAATACAGAAAAGAAAGCCTGTATAATTCTTAGCTAGAGATTTGGGGGTTGTTTGATACCACAGCAGCAAAACCTATTTTCTACTCACTGACGGATCTCATAATTTACTTAGCTGTGTATTTACTGTTTGTCTCTACCTGATCGTAACATAAACACCATGAGGTAGTGAGCTTTGTTTTTCTTTCCCCTAGTTGATGTCTTCCACTTGGAACAGTATATGACATATAGGACATATTTAAAGTTATGTTGAAGCCTCAACTCATTGTCCATCAAACATAACTCCCACATAGGAAATTTGATCACACATTCTAAATCAGAGGCTTTCAACAACTGAAACCCTAATCCAGTTAGGACTGCTTGGTAAAATACAAGATGGCATACTAAGTTTGAATTTCAGATATACAGTAAATAATGTAGACCATACTTAAACTTTTTAAAATTGTTTTGTTGGAAATTCTAATGTAACTAATGTCCTGTATTTTCATTTGGTATAATATTCATCTTTATTTGCTAAATCTGGGAACAATACCTCTAGATGCCATTTGACAGAACCTGCTGACAAAAAATTAATTGGCCCACAGTGTCGTAGTATTGAGGTAGGGAACTTCTCTACTGGCTTAGTGGGTAAAGAACCCACCTGCCAATGCAGGAGACACAGGAGACTTGGGTTCAATCCTTGGGTCAGGAAGATTGGACAAGGAAAATGGCAACCCACTCTAGTATTCTTGCTTGGAGAATCCCATGGACAGAGGAGCCTGGCAGGTTATAGTCCAAATGATCACAAAGAATCAGACACAGCTGAGTGACTAAGTGCACGTGCAGGCACAGACACACACACACACACACACACACACACACACACACACACACACACACAGGAAAAGTATGATCTGGACTAGTTTCCTGTTCCTTTCTATACATCTGGTATCTATGCGTTGTCCTTTGCCATTTATCTTGTATATAACTGGTTCCAATAAACTCATTTCCCTTTAAAAATTTTATTTGCGCACATCATTCCTGTATTTTCTTTTAATCCTAGTTGCCTTTCCACAGGTATTTATAAATGGCATACATCAAAGGCCACCAAAGCTTCTAAGGTATCTGAAGGCAAACAAGAAAGTCTATGTTTTTCTTTATATCTAGAGCAGAGAACACCCCCCCTGGGCCACAGATCTGATCTTATCCCTGGCCTGTTAGGAAACGGGCCACAAAGCAGGACATGAGTGGCAGGTAAGTGAGCAGAAAATTCATTTGTATCTATAGCCAGTCTCACTGCTTACATTACTGCCTGAGTTCCACCTTCTGCCAGGTCAGCAATGGCATTAGATTCTCATAGAAGCATGAACCCTACTATGAACTACACATGCAAGGGATCTAGGTCACATGCTCCTTATGAGAGTCATCTTGAAACCATCCCCACCCCACCCCATCCATGGAAAAATGTCTTCCACAACACTAATCAGTCGTTGGTGCCAAAAAGTTTGGAGACTGATCATCTAAAGCATTTTAAATGACACCTTATTTACACAAATATTTGATGCATACTGAGTGAAAGATCAACTAGATAAGGACAACTCTAGGCAGACATATGAATTCCAATGCAATACCACTTCCTTCCTGAGTCTGCCAAGCTATTGTCAGGTTACTTCTTGTTGACTAAGAAATGTAATTATTCTATTACCAGTTGAAATTATCTAATGCCAGGCATATTTTTGTGTTCTTAAATTTACTGGTCTATTGTCTTCCCTAGATAGAATAACAGGTATATCCCATCTTTCTGTTGTATTATATAAACATTTTATAGGAAGAGGATAAGGAAAGAAATAAGGAGAGAAATTTCAATTACAGGGCTTTTCATATGCTTGCCAATATGAATTTTACTGTGAGAATGGCGTTGAAGAATATATACTATTATGTAAGAAACGAATCACCAGTCTATGTTTGATACAGAATGCAGGACGCTTGGGGCTGGTGTACGGGGATGATCTAGAGAGACGTTGTGGGGTGGGAGGTGGGAGGGGGACTCGGGATTGGGAGCTTGTGTGCACCTGTGGTGGATTCGTGTCGATGTATGGCAAACCCAATAGAGTATTGTAAAGTTAAATTTAAAAATAAATAAATTAAAAAAAAANATGCACGGGGATGATCCAGAGAGACGTTGTGGGGTGGGAAGTGGGAGAGGGATTCAGGATTGGGAGCTCGTGTACACCTGTGTTGGATTCATGTCGATGGATGGCAAAGCTAATAGAGTATTGTAAAGTAAAATAAAGTAAAAAAAAAAAATTAAAAATTAAAAAAAAAAAAGATGAAGATTCTGACCCAAAATAAGCTAAGATAATGGCTTTTTAAAAAGTTTGCTCAGAAGGCTCTGATCTCAGTACTGACAAAGCCAGTACATTGGGTTGAGTATGTATGTGCTCAGTCGCTCAGTCATGTTTGACTTTTTGCAACCTCATGTACTATAACCTGCCAGGCTCCTCTCTCCATGGGATTTCCCAGGCAAGAATACTGGAGTGGGTTGCCATTCCCTCCTCCAGGTTATCTTCCCTACACAGAGATCAAACTCTTGTCTCCTGTATCTTTTGCATTGGCAGGAGGATTGGTTGAATATAGGACATAGAAATTAAGAGTGGTTTCATCCCACTGCTTGTAGAATTTCTTTAGGCTTATTTGTATTGGGAAAACTGCACACGATATTAACAAAATTCTGATGATGGTAAAAATAATGAGAAATTTAAAATTCTTAATATATTTTAAGATGTATCATAGCACTAGAAATATACAATTGACAGACTTTTTCTAAAGTGCTCAAAGATTGCAATAATCAATGGAAAAAACAAATCAGCATAGAGGAATGGAGAAGGCAGAGAACATGATCTGTAGCAAACATTGATGGTCATTTAAACCTAAAAAAAAGTAATATTTAAAACTCATAACAAAGCCTGCCATACTTCTAAATGAAGTAATGCAGTGAACTCATAAAATATTGTGCTGAATTAAAAGCTATTTAGTTAAGTCAGTGGAACCTCAAAAGATTGTGGCTCCCCAGAGCCTGCATCAGCACAAAAAGGAAGATTTCCCAGGAATGAGGTTACTCAGTGAGATTCAGTTCAGTTCAGTTCAGTCACTCCGTCATGTCCGATTCTTTGCGACCCGATGAATTGCAGCACGCCAGTCCTCCCTGTCAGAGAAGGCAATGGCACCCCACTCCAGTACTCTTGCCTGGAAAATCCCATGGATGGAGG
>SJYV01029005.1:0-11562 GCA_006410875.1 Neotragus pygmaeus | reverse complement strand
GTCTGTGCTGGGTGCCCCCGACCCCCCAGCCCTGTGCTCTGTGTCTGCTGATGACCTCCAGTTTCTGGGGAGGGGAGCGCCCACACACACACCAGGATGCCCCAGGGCACCCAGCCTTGGCGGACTCAAAGGCCTGACGCACCCCTCCTCTCCGCTCCCCAGCCCCGCCCCCTAGCCCTGCGCTCTACCTCTCCTAACAGCAACTAGTTTCTGGGGGCGGGGACGCCCCTGCACACACACCAGGACACCCCAGGGCACCCAGCCTGGGCAGGACCCAAAGGCCTGACGCACGCCTCCTCACCACCCCCCACCCCCAACCCTTTGCTCTGCGTCTGCTGACCACCTCCAGAAGGCCCACGGCTACCAGCCAGCTTGACCAAACCAAGTCACGAGTGGGCCTGGAGCCTGGGACAGCACCACCCAGCCCTGGCCTGGCACTCCAACTCAGACGACATCCTGCCTGTACAATCTGGCGGCCGCCTGCCTGCTTGCCCTCTGCACACCTCCCAGGGCACGGAGCCGCGGCCTCTCCGTGAAGGCCCCGGGGCACCAGCTGAGTCCCCTCGAGACCCTGCACAGGGGAGCCCACACCCATGCCATCGGGGGGCCCTGTGGGAGGACTAAACCCACCCTGGTGGGTCCCCAAACCCACCTCAAGGCAGGTTTGGGGACCACCCACCTCAAGGTCCCCCACCTTAAGGCGTGCAGTCTTAAGGCCTCGAGGGCCAGCCCCTGGCAACATCTCACTCAGCCCATACCCCATTGCCAGCTCCTGGAGACCAACCCCTATGCCTGCCAGAGCCTCTTCCCATGCCAGGGCCTTGGGTGGCAATCTACAGCCCACCCCCCAACCCACGCCCCACAGAACCCAACCTGTACCCGCCGCGGCTGAGCCCCTCACCCACCAGAGACCGCGAGCCCCCATGGAGCCCCTGCCAGGCAGCCCACAACCCATCCTCAGGCCCCGGGGCCCTCCCCAGGGTGGCGGGGCCACGAGGAGGCTGCCTGCTCACCTTGATGTGCATTTTGGCGCGCTTCAGGAGGCTCAGCGTGGTGTGCCGGGTGCTGTCCGGGCCCAGGGGTACCAGCTGCTTGAGCTGCTCCAGGTAGAGCCGGAGTTTGGCTCGTCTGAAAGACCCAAAGACATAATGGTCAGGCAGAGGCAGCTCGGCCCATGGGGCAGGCCAGTGGAGCAGGCTGAGGGCTCAGGGGACAAGGGGGGCGGGGGGCCAGCAGATTTCTGCACAGACCTGCCTGCCCAGGGCTGCTTCCGGGCGCCTCTCCCAGCCCAGCTGGCAGCGCCCCCAGCCCCCTGGCACCCACAGCCCACTAGAAGCCCCAGTGGAGGAATAGGCCCCGAGGCTGGGCCCGTGTGGCCAGCACGGCCCCCAGGGCCCCGAGTGCTGTCGCCAGGCTCCGAGAGCCCCGGCTCCCCTGCCGTCCCCTTCCCCCACGGTGGGGCCCAGAAGCCTCGGGAGGACAACTTGGAGGAGGAGAAGCAAGGATGCCGGTCAGGCTTTCCGGGCCGCAGTGGTCCAGGATGCCCCCGACGAGCTCTCCACCCCCGGTCTGGCCAAGCACAGGGTGCTCCCTGGGCACTCTCATCACCATGGCAACGTGGGTCCATCCACATCAGGGAAGGCCACGGACAAGCCCCTCACCCGCGTCCGGGACCCCTTCAGAAGCCGCCTCGCTCTAGATCCTGTCCCTGTGTCCACGCAGGCGAACGCAGTCTCCTCATGAAAACTTAAGACCCAACAGCATCCGCTCAGGTTGGGACCTTGGGCGAGGAGCCATGACCTGGAAGCGCCCTTCTTCCCCAGCTCCTCTTGTCGGGGGCGGGCAGCCAGGCTCACCCTCAAAGCACGCTGACGGCCAGGGGCCTCTGCTGCGTCCACGCGCCCACCGGAGGCCACGCAGGCCACCCAAGTGGTTTCCAAACCGAGCTGCCCGCTCAGCCGACACTCTCGGGAGAGGGACGAGGGCAGGTACGCCCAACCCCGGCCAGGCCCTGCCGCCCCACTGCCCCGCCATCATCAGAGCCGGCACGCACGCCCCCACCTCAGGCGCCAACCCTGGCAGCTCCACCTTTCAGCGCCCTCGTTCCAAAGCTCAGACTTTGGAAGGAAAGCGGGCCACGATGGCCACGTCCCTTGGACAGAGGGNCATCATCAGAGCCGGCACGCACGCCCCCTCCTCAGGCGCCAACCCTGGCAGCTCCACCTTTCAGCGCCCTCGTTCCAAAGCTCAGACTTTGGAAGGAAAGCGGGCCACGATGGCCACGTCCCTTGGACAGAGGGGGCCCCCAAAGTGCAGAGACAGAGGGCGCAGGAATCCCCCCCACCATGACAACAGCCCCATCTCACTGGGGGAGGGCTGACCCAGCTGCCAGGGCCAGTCACCCACGTCCACACAGCACCGTCCGGAAGACCAGCCCCTCGCCAGCTGGCACCCCAGCCCCAGGCAGCAGGGCCTAGAGTTCCCAGGTGAACTCGAGCTTGACTTCAGAAAGAATATCCAGAACACGGGACTGAGGCTGAACTCAGTCCCCAGGACACCCGGAGCAGAGCCGTGGGCACCGAGGCTGTGAGACGGGCCCGCAGCAGGCTCACAGCCCGACAGCCTCAGGCCCCAGTGAACAGCCTCACACACAAGCACGGCTTACAGTCAGAGACCCCTGGGGCCCCCTGACCTGCCACCTGCAGCCAGCTCAAGAGTGGGGCTCCCCGTCCACTCAGGCAAATGGCCATGTGTGCAATCCACCATCCGAGTGCACACGCAGTATGAGATCTTTTGTGGGAAACCAGAAGGTGCAAATCAAAAGGAAAGAAGGTGAATGAAAAGGACCCCCCATGTTCCGCCACCCAGAGACAGTCACGTCATCTGAGGGTACTCCACGTTTCCATGCCATGACCAGAGTGGGCATGTCAGCAGACAGAGCAGCCTGTGTGACAAGCGACCCAAAGAACAGCCGAGAAATAAAGCAGTACCCGGACCCGAGAGACTCCACAGGACACAGAGCAGAGCAGGGAGCACGCATCTCCATGTGACATGGCTGGCAACGCTTATTTCTTTGGCTTTATCCATTCTTTTCTATTTTCCAGGTTCTCTGTGCTAAAAACCCACGTATCACTTTTACAATCAAGGAAAGACATATTTGTACGAGGAAGAAAAAACACAGGTGAAAGACACATAACAGCAGGAAAATATCTGCAGTACACATACAAGACAAGCGGTTAGCATTCGTGACATTTTCAGCTCGCACACGTCAAAAATAAAAAGACGAGTACCTTTACGCAGAAACAGGGCAAGGACACACACAGGCAAGTTGCAGAACGTAAACGGCTGACCTAACAAAACCGACACCACCTCCCCGTGGCCTAGAAAGGACTTGCCCAGGAGGTGCTGATTTGGGCTGAAAGAGCAAAGGCGTGCCTCGCTGCTGGGCTGCCCAGAGGGCACTCACAGCCCCTCGGTGGGGTGGCAGATCTGAAGGGCCACCAGGGCGGCTCAACCCTCAGCCGGCATTTCTAGGCCCAGCATCTTGGCCCCATGAACCCATCTCCACCTCCATACCCACAAGACCCTNGTCTTTTAATTTCATTGCTGCAGTCACCATCTGCAGTGATTTTGGAGCCCAGAAAAATAAAGTCAGCCACCGTTTCTACTGTTTCCCCATCTATTTGCCATGAAGTGATGGGACCGAATACCATAGTCTTAGTTTTTTGAATGTCGAGTTTTAAACCAGCTTTTTCACTCTCCTCTTTCACTTTCATCAAGAAGCTTAGGGTTCCTCTTCGCTTTCTGCCATAAGGGTGGTGTCATCTGCGTATCTGATATTTCTCCCACAATCTTGACTCCAGCTTGTTTCCTCCAGCCCAGCGTTTTGCATCATGTACTCTGCATATAAGTTAAATAAGCAGGGTGACACTATACAGCCTTGTATATTGATGTACTCCTCTCCCGATTTGGAACCAGTCCATTGTTTTATGTTCATTTCAAACTGTTGCTTCTTGACCTGCACACAGGTTTCTCAGAAAGCAGGTAAGATGGTCTGGTATTCCCATCTCTTGAAGAATTTTCCAGTTTGTTGTGATCCACATAGCCAAACGCTTTGACATAATCAATAAAGCAGAGGTAGATGTTTTTCTGGAATTCTATTACTTTTTTGATGATCCAGTGGATGTTGGCAATTTGATCTCTGGCTCCTCTGCCTTTTCTAAATCCATCCTAAAGTTTTTTCTTGAACATCTGAAAGTTTTTAGTTCACGTACTGTTGAAGCCTGGCTTGGAGAATTTTGAGCATTACTTTGCTATAGTGTGAGATGAGTACAATTGTGTGGTAGTTTGAGCATTCTTTGGCATTGCCTTTCTTTGGGATTGAAATNCACCACACCAGTTGAGTGACCTTGGACAAATCATTCAACCCATCAAGGAGAAATTAGAGGAAATTGTCTCTAAGACTTCCTGGCCCTAGGATTTTATTAATATATTCCAGTCACGAGCATAATGTGATGGTCAGGCCCAATCTAGTGTCCAAACACTTTCAGGTACCATCCCACAAGTGCTGGCTCGTGACATTTACATGTTATTATAAACCAGAGATATTTTCCAAGCATTTCCGGAGCCCACCTCTACGGTTTACCTAAGGCAAAACCATAGCCTCGGATATTTATTGCCACAGTGCAATAACTACTGGCATGCCCGGACAAAGTTATGAAGCTGGCACTGCCACCAGCCCAAGGGCAAAGGAAACCAAATATCAAGTGCAAGGTGATTAAGGAATCCAGAAAATTAGTTGAATTCCCTCATTCAACAAACATTAATAAGAAGCTACAGGAAGCACTGGTCCAGTTCCTAAGGAAAACACACACACACTCACACACACAGGCTTCCCCATAACCATAAGGACCCTGATCGCAGTGCAGAGATGCTTCACCAGGGTTTCAAAGGCTCCATGAACCCCAGGAAATTAAATGCCAAATTTGGGGTATATGGGCACATTTCCAAGGAGAGAATCCATAGCTTTTATTAAATTCTCAAAAGGGCTGATGATCCACACTGGAGCTGTGACACAAGATGCTTGAGGCAGGGGCTCTCTCTGACTTGTCGTGCGAATCCCCATTATATAAACAAACAGCGGTTTAGAGAAGTTAACGTGCCAAGAGGCAGCCTACAAGTGGCCAAGCAGAAACTTGAACCCTGATCTGCCCATCTCCAAAGTCTGTATTTTTCCCTGTGTGTCACGCACTCTCACACTATTTGGATAGCTTACCAAAAATTAAGCAAGCAAACAAACAAACAAAAACTAAGGCTGCTTAAAAGAATGAGTCAGTGAAGCCCCATGGACCAAGGACCATTGTCATAAGCTGTCAGGGGCAAAATCAGAGTCAAGTTCACCATTTCCTAGATGCTGCAGATGCCAACACTGCTATTTCCCAACTTCCATCTCCACCTCACCAGACTAAGATGACAGAAGTACACAAGCCCGAAATAGGGGTTTATGACTTTAGAGATTTTTTTTCCCTGAAGGAGTCAAAGCACATGAATTTCCCCAGGCAGTCCAATCCCAAGGTCACTGTCTTGCACATCCCCAAGACAGGATTCGGGTAACTTCTCCCCACCCCTGAATTTGGTGGCTTTGCGTACATCTCACTTTCTGAACTTCCCTCTGGATTTAACTCTTGCCCTTGACCCTTCATATTCACAGAAATGGTTGTATTCATTTCATGAGAAATATCGGAATTATTTATATAAAAAGGCAACCTGAAAATAATGTGTCGAACATGACACACTTTGGAGGAAAGAAATATACACTTCTGTATTTTGGTGTAATGGACAGAATGTGGTCTTACCAGAGTGGGTTGCCATTTCCTTCTAGAAGACCTTCCCGACCCAGAGATCGAACCCATATCTCCTGCATTAGCAGGTGGATTCTTTACCATTAAGCGACCAGGGAAACCCTTGGAATCTGGAGTTAGCCTCAAACCTAGGACTGTTATTTAAAGGCACCCCACTCCAGTACTCTTGCCTGGAAAATCCATGGACAGAGGAGCCTGGTAGGCTGCAGTCCATGGGGTCGCTAAGGATCGCACATGACTGAGTGACTTCACTNTGGACCCCCAGCCCCCACGCCGTCCATGAACAGAGTTCTTTACCAGTCAGAAAGTTTCTTAAGAGACGAGGAGAAGCCGCTGGCTACAGCCACGCCATGCTCAACTCAGGATGAGCTGTCCAGCCAGCCCCCAGACAGGGAGCATCCACCTGGGCCACAGGGCCAGCAGTGGGGCCCTGGGCAGGCCCCAGGTCCATCCCCGTGGGCAGCGGGCCTCCCCCACCTCTCGGAGCTGGAGGGGTGTGCCAAGGAGCCGGGCAGCACTGGGGTCGGCCGGGCCCGCCTCAGCTGCTACATAGCCAGGCCCTCCGCCAGCGCCCCGCAGCCAGCTACACTTGGCTCTGAACACCCGCCGTTTCCTGCAGGAACCCCGTGTGGACGGGCGGGCAGACCCGCACGACTGCTTACTGCTGATGGCAGCTCCTGCCCACAGCTCAGCCCCCGAGGTGGGCCCTACCAGCTTGTCTCTGAAAGCCCTGCTCTTCACCAGGCGCCCCGGGCCCGAGGGACAGGGTGGCTGCCCTCTGAAGTGCCCCAGACCTGGCTCCAGGGCAGAGGCAATGTGGACAGTGACCCTCAGACCCTCGGGGGCTGAGATGGGGGACAAGCAGCCCGCTCCCCCTCTGTGTCCCTGTATTGACCGCTGTGAGGGGGCGAGGCCTGGTGGGGCTTCACCAGGCAGACCACCCGTGCAGGAACCCACACGTAGGAGCCGAACCACCACGTCCACGCTGGGGAGACAGAGGTGAGCAGGGCTCCACCCAAGGCCCCAGACTGGCCTCTGGGGTGGGGACTGCCCCACTGTGGGATACCGAGGACCCCCTCCCCCTCCAAAAGCGAAAGCCTGGAGCTGAGCCACGGGTGCTGAGGAGCACAGCCACTGCGGCCCAGCCACCAGGGTCAGAAGCCGAGCTCTGGTGCTGGAAGGTTGGCCGGACCTGCTGTCTGCGGAGGGGACAGAGGAGGAGCAGGGCAGGCTGGGTGGGCTAGAGGAGCCGCTGGCTCAGAGGTCTGGGAAGTGGAAGCCCGCTGGCCCAAGGTGGCACACCTCCAGGGAAGCCAGCATCCAGGGAAGACGACCCCCAGATNAAGCAGTGTGACCTCAGCCAAATCTCCAACTCCCCTCTGTTTGCGCTGGGGGGCTGTTCTCCAGGTACCACCCCAGGAAGCCTTCCCCAGGGCACCCCCCACCCCACCGGCCCAGGCTCCGGGCCCCAGTCAAGCTTGGCCGTCTCTTCTGGCCGGGGAGCCACCCAGGGCCAGAGGGCTCTCTCAGGAACCCCCCAAACGCACAGGAGCGATCCAGGAAGTGCGGCTCCTCCAGAGAACATGGTGTCCTGTCCCCACTCAGCGCCTGACCAGCAGAGGCCCCGATCCCAGGAGGCGGAAGCTGGCGCTGCCATGGGCAAAGGCGTGGGGGTGGGGACACACGGAGAGCCAGCCAAGCTCCGGAGCGAGCTGCGACTGCCCACCTCGCATGGAGACCCCCGGACCCACCCCACTCCAGACTGAGAGAGCAGGGAAGAACCGGCCCATCCAAAGACGGGAGCAAAGGTCAGGAGAGAGCTACCGCTCACATCCCCGGGGAGTCCAGGGCTCCTGGACACACCCACGGCTCCCCGTCGGTCCTACTGGGGTCGGTCACAAGGAAACCTGTCCCAGAGGCTGAGCCTGGCCAGGCCTGCTTCCCCCGCAGAGGGAGGCCTGCAGCCGGACCGCAGGCCGGGGCCAGCCAGGGGGCGGAGGGCCAGCGGAGGGCACAGGGCCCTGGGGCTGGGGAGGCAGCCTCTCCAGGCCACCATACTGCCCTTCTCACCGCCGGCCCCACACTCCTCAGAGGAGGACCAGAGCGGGCCCAGCTCTGTGGTCAGCAGGCGGGCATGAAGCAGGCCCCCCCGGATCCTGCCCAGGGCAGAGCTTCCCACCAGGCCCACGTGGCCAGGCCCTGGCTGCCCACCCCACCGCCTGTGGACAGGACCACTCGGAACTCCTCGGAAGTCAGGCCCCAAGGCGCCCGGGGCCCCCAGACCGAGAGGGCCAAACCTTCCTCGTAGGTGGCCAGCATTATAAAGGCTTAAGAAGCTGCTCCCAGGAGGGTTCGCACACCCCGGAACAGATGGGCTCCTCCTCCAGGGAGCCGGCCCTCACTGACACACAGCACACGGGGCTCTGCCCAAGTCCCTGACCCTCCACACAGACCCCCTGCTTCTGGATCCCCCAGGCTGAGCTCCCAAGGGCAGGAAGGACCTGGAGCCCCAGCTCCGCCATCTGGCTTAGCAGAACCGGGGAGCAGAGCCCAGCCACCTGCACTCCCCGGACAAGGGTCAGCCCAGCAGCGTGCTGAGCCAGGCCTGGAGGTAAGAGGCAGGGAGAGGGGGTGAGGGGTGGCTGCCACACCCCTGCAGCAGAGGGGAGGTGGGACGAGCCAGGAGGTTCACATGGGGGGAGGGAAGGCCGCTTACCTGTGTTTCTCTAGCTCATTGTGTGAGGACCTGTTTGGAGAAAGAGACAGAGCTCACTGCACCGCCCGCCACCAGGGCCCGGGGGTCCAGAGATCTTGCTGAAGGCTCGGGGAGGGTCTGGGCCTCAGGAAGGCGAGGGCTGGGGCAGGCGAGCAGCGGCTGACTGGAAGCTGGGGAAACTCACCCCCGGTGACCAAGAGACAGAGGGGTGCTGCCATGTCCAGGGTGCCCAGCCCCTTCCAGAGCTGTGGGCCAGGCCCGCAGAGCGGCAGCAGCCAGCCCTGGGACTGACCACCCTCTGTTCCCAAGGCGGCCGGGCACCGAGCCACCTGCATCTTCAGCTGCCCATTCCCCGAGGCCAGCAGGGCACTGGGAGCCACCTGGGCTGGCACAGAAGGCCAAGTGCTGGCCGGTAGGCACAGAGGCCAAGCCTGGGGACCCAAGCACCCCAGCCCAGCATCACCAGCTGAGGCACCACCCCACCCCATCCGGCTCACACAGCCACAGGCTCACAGCTCGCCCTTCCCACGGGGACGCCCGGCGAGCAGAGTGGTCCCGGGCCAGGGGGCATCAGCCCAGAAGGCAGCCTCTGAGACACGAGTGCCTCCGGGCGGGGGTCCTGAGGCCGGCCCTCTGCTTTCCTGCAGGGCTGAGGCCTGGGAGGACCGGCCTCTCTGGGGCCGGCAGCCCCCTCTGCTGCTCAAACCCTGCTGCCTTAGGATGGAAGCACAGAGTCCAAGCACCAGAGTGGGCAGGGCCGTGGAAGTGCCCTGCGGGACACAGGCAGTACAACCAAGCTACCGGGTTCAGGCCACCCTCTGCATCCAGGCAGGAAGGTGGCAGGCCAGCTGGGGCCCTGAGGCTCCCTGGGCGGCTTCACAAGTGGGCAGAGGACCCAGGCCACCTCGGAGTACAACCAGATGGGCCCCGGGCCCACGCCCCGCTCCCTCCCGGAGCCCCGCCACCTCTGCCCGCCCACCCTCACCCTCCTGCTTCGGGAACCCGAGGTCAGGTGTCTCCTATCCCGACCCCATGGGCTCGCCCGTCTGGCCTGTCCCTGCCACCTGCCACGGCTCGGGGTCCCAGCATAGCCCTGCAGGCCCAAGGCCTCCTGTCCTCCCGCCCGGGGCAGCTGGCTCCCGGGCCGCCCTGTGGAGCCTCAGAACCTCCACGTTCCAGGGCCTCGAGAGCTTTGCTGGTCACATGGGCTGGGCAGGGCGCCTCCGAACCTCTGCCAGGGCTGGCAGGCGGGGCACAGCCGTCAGGCTCCTTGCTGGCCTGGACGGCAGCGCGGCGCGGCGCATCTCTGGGTCTGCTCATTCGTAAGGGCGTGAGGGGTGGGCAGTGTCCTTCAGCGAGGGGCCTGGTGGCCTGACCCTCACGGACGGAGGCAGCGCTGCTCGGGCAGCCTGGGTACACAGAGGGGCCAAAGCCCTCCTGAAGCTCTCCCCTCGTCCCCGGCGCGTGCAGAACCCTGTGGGGAGATTGTCACTTGGGTCCCAGGGTCACAGCAGCCTGGAGAGGGGAGGGACTGCCTGCCTAGGGCCCTGCTAGGTGGGTCCTTGCTATCACCACTGGTTCCTCCCTTTAACCCCTTGAAGGAGGCACTCTTGTGCCCACCTCCCTATAGGACCAGGTCTCTGACCAGGGGCCAGCTCCTGTCCCCTCCTACTGAACCAATGCCCCTTCCAGTAGCCCCAGCAATGGTGGGGGTCACCGTATCGCCCCCCCCCACGCACTGCCCTTCTGCTCCACCTCCCAGGCCTCATCCTGGTCCCCTCCGTGCCCACCCCTTCCCCCACCTAAGGGGAGCACAGACCTTGCACGTGTGCAGCTGCCCCGCCAAGCCAGGCCTTTACATCCTGTGCCCTGAACCACCCTGGGTCCTGCNCACCCTGGGGAGGGCCCCGGGGCCTGAGGATGGGTTGTGGGCTGCCTGGCAGGGGCTCCATGGGGGCTCGCGGTCTCTGGTGGGTGAGGGGCTCAGCCGCGGCGGGTACAGGTTGGGTTCTGTGGGGCGTGGGTTGGGGGGTGGGCTGTAGATTGCCACCCAAGGCCCTGGCATGGGAAGAGGCTCTGGCAGGCATAGGGGTTGGTCTCCAGGAGCTGGCAATGGGGTATGGGCTGAGTGAGATGTTGCCAGGGGCTGGCCCTCGAGGCCTTAAGACTGCACGCCTTAAGGTGGGGGACCTTGAGGTGGGTGGTCCCCAAACCTGCCTTGAGGTGGGTTTGGGGACCCACCAGGGTGGGTTTAGTCCTCCCACAGGGCCCCCCGATGGCATGGGTGTGGGCTCCCCTGTGCAGGGTCTCGAGGGGACTCAGCTGGTGCCCCGGGGCCTTCACGGAGAGGCCGCGGCTCCGTGCCCTGGGAGGTGTGCAGAGGGCAAGCAGGCAGGCGGCCGCCAGATTGTACAGGCAGGATGTCGTCTGAGTTGGAGTGCCAGGCCAGGGCTGGGTGGTGCTGTCCCAGGCTCCAGGCCCACTCGTGACTTGGTTTGGTCAAGCTGGCTGGTAGCCGTGGGCCTTCTGGAGGTGGTCAGCAGACGCAGAGCAAAGGGTTGGGGGTGGGGGGTGGTGAGGAGGCGTGCGTCAGGCCTTTGGGTCCTGCCCAGGCTGGGTGCCCTGGGGTGTCCTGGTGTGTGTGCAGGGGCGTCCCCGCCCCCAGAAACTAGTTGCTGTTAGGAGAGGTAGAGCGCAGGGCTAGGGGGCGGGGCTGGGGAGCGGAGAGGAGGGGTGCGTCAGGCCTTTGAGTCCGCCAAGGCTGGGTGCCCTGGGGCATCCTGGTGTGTGTGTGGGCGCTCCCCTCCCCAGAAACTGGAGGTCATCAGCAGACACAGAGCACAGGGCTGGGGGGTCGGGGGCACCCAGCACAGACACCCAGCATAGACACCGGCGTTGCGGGGGCAGTGAGGAGGGGTGCATCAGGCCTTTGGGTCTGCCCAGGCTGGCTGCCCTGGGGCACAGCCCCACCCCCAGGCTCATAGC
>SJYV01029001.1:0-14562 GCA_006410875.1 Neotragus pygmaeus | reverse complement strand
TTCTCTGCATCTATTGAGATAATCATATGACTTTTATTTTTCAATTTGTTAATGTGGTGAATTACATTGATTGATTTGTGGATATTGAAGAATCCTTGCATCCCTGGGATAAAGCCCACTTGGTCATGTTGTATGATCTTTATAATGTGTTGTTGGATTCTGATTGCTAGGATTTTGTTGAGGATTTTTGCATCTATGTTCATCAGTGATATTGGCCTGTAGTTTTCTTTTTTTGTGGTCTCTTTGTCAGGTTTTGGTATTAGGGTTATGGTGGCCTCATAGAATGAGTTTGGAAGTTTACCTTCCTCTGCAGTTTTCTGGAAGAGTTTGAGTAGAATTTAAAAAAATTCTCCTCAATAAGAAGCCTCTTTCTTTGTCTGTTCATCTATTTCCCTTACTACAAAATTCACTTATTACCTGACTGTTTACTGAGCTATTCTATTCCGCCATGATGTCTTCACTTTTTTAAACATGCAGCTACCTTCAGTATCTTTACCATTGGAGCCACCTGAAAATGTCCATATGATATGTATTATACTATGTATTCAGTGAGCATTCGTTCACTTAAACTGGTCAAAATGAAAAACAAGGACTTAGTAAAGCAGTTGAATTCCACTTCTAAAGTCATTAGGTCCAAAATCAGTGAACAGAGTATTTTATGTGTTTTGTTTATTTTGGTCAATAGTCAAGACTATATATATGTATAAAAAGATAGATTAGAATGATCTGATGAAGTTTTTTCAATAAAACAATGCCTCTCAAGTTATTATAGATAACATATTTTAAAATTTAGATCTGCCAAGAACTTATTTCTTGAGACAGGGTTCAAATATCTAGAATTCACTAGAAGTTTCAAAATAAAAAGCACATACCTGAGAATTGAAAGCATTCTCAGAGTTTACCCAGTCTATCTTCCATACATGAGCTGCAATTCCATTTCCAATGTCTTGACATCCTGCCTCTGCTGGCAAGATCATTTCTACTTGCCTGGTCTGTTGTCACATGGTTCTAATTGCTGATTTTAATTATTAGAAAATGGTCACCATACTTTGTTGTTAGTGACCCTAATGCCATTGCTCTCACATAGAATATTTCTTGAAAGTCGAGTGCTTTTCTCTCATTCCACTTACTGCAAAGCATTGGCAGCACTGGCTGCGTGGTAATTTTGTTGGAGACACTGAACATCACTGGCATTTATTTGGCTCCTTGGTTGACATATTTATTTTAGGAAATGCTTCAGACAATATGATAAAGGTTCCAGACAGAAGGCCCATTGGCTTTCCTTATTGGAAAACAAAGCTTATGCGAGGTCAAAAAAGCAGTCAAGATTTCTCTGCAACTGTACTAATGAGAAATGACAAAGGCTGAAATAAATGATTGGAAAACAAATAGCATTGGGAGACTGGTTCAACATCTGATTAAACAGAGTATTTGCTTTACTTTTAGCTGTATATTTCTAGACTACAAATAAAAACACAGTAATTTTATACAATGGTGAAAGGTCATCTGACTAATTTTATTTCAAGCATAAGAAAATGGGAAGAATACTTAACCTTCATTTGTTGTTAATCGTATTGCTTCATAATATGGCTGGATGGAAAACTTTATCAGCCAGGGGAAATACTTTAAAAAAAAAGTGTTCTTAAAATTACTTGATATATTTTGGCCTTCATCTGTTTTATGTCCCAACATATACCTTTATATTAATGAAAAGGTCATGTTCCAATAATTAGCAGTAACATTTATTTAAAGCATATATTAATGTTCGATAAGACTTATCCAGCTCCTGCTAAGTGCAGCAGTGAACATTTTAATTGTGCTATAAATACCATGTGGAGCAGTAGATTACCCACATGATCAGTTTTGTCTTTCAGCCGGAATTTGCACAATGCTACAAAATGTAAAAACTAAAATTGGCATCATAACTGTTACAGAGTTATTTAGTCACCTTAATTATACTCACCATGCAACTGGCAAACTATATAATTACAATTATTTGGGAGATTGCTTTGCCAAATAGTCTGTTTAAAAGATTACTTCCCTTTTCTATCATATTTTATCACAAAACACAATTGTCTATTTTCTCTGTGAAGGTTTCAAAACAAGAATGAAAAGTTGGGAAGTCAGAAGGTCTTTTAGAACTCACTGGAGGGTCTCTTTGAGCTGTTTGAGTTGCAGTTGAGTAGTATGAGTCCCTGTCTTGACTAAACACAGTTCTTTTCCAGTGAGACAATGTGTGGCACAGCTTATCAAAATTCATTTCAGAACAGATTGTATCACAATAGCTCTCCACTGCATCATTGTGTTGCTTTAAAACACACACACACACACACACACACACACACACAGTACAGTATCACTCTCCAACCAAAGGAACCAGAGATTCTTGGGGAATAGCCATTTACATGAGTGGTCCAGGAAATATACAAGATGAGGCTGGATCATCTTGTAGCAAGAGAAAATGAGAAGCTACTAAAATGGTAAAATACACACCGTGAAGGAAGGATGATGAAGTGACACTGAAGTCAACTGAAAGAGCCTGCAATAGCCAAATTTGGGATAAGTTCAGCAAGAAAATAAAGTAGTATTGGGATATAACCTAGCATATGAAATGAATATGCATGAATCCATACTGATAGAAAGCATTGATTGAATTAGTAAATGAAGGAGAAGAGACATATCTCATTTGTAGAAGAATTCCAAAACATTCATGCAGACATGACACTCTTAAGTTGGTGGAGCACAATTTATAGTGCTTTAAGTCTAGACTGTCCATACTGACTTCCTTCCAAAGAGTATAATATTGGAAGCGGGAATAGAAGAGTGACTTTTCAGGGGGAAAATCTGCCAAGCACTATCTCATCCAGTTGGGAAAGATCAAAACTAACAGTGATAAGTAATATTGATATGATATAATAAAAATGCTGCTTTACCTCTTGCCCTTCCTCTCCAAAACCATCAGTTCAGTTCAGTTACTTAGTCATGTCCGACTCTTTGTGACCCCATGGACTGAAACATGCCAGGCTTCCCTGTCCATCACCAACTACCGGAGCTTGCTCAAACTCATGTCCATCAAGTTGGTGATGCCATCCAACCATCTCATCCTCTGTCATCCTCTTCTCATTCCAGCATCAATCTTTCCTAGCATCAGGGTCTTTTCCAATTAGTTGATTCTTTGCCTCAGGTGGGCAAAGTATTGGAATTTCAACTTCAACATCAGTCCTTCCAATGAATATTCAGGACTGATCTCCTTTAGAATGGACTGGTTTGATCTCCTTGCAGTCCAAGGGACTCTCAAAAGTCTTCTCCAATACCACAGTTCAAAAGTATCAATTCTTCAGGGCTCAGCTTTCTTTATAGTTCAACACTCACATCCATACATGACGACTCGAAAAACCATAGCCTTGACTAGACAGNCAGTCCAAGGGACTCTCAAAAGTCTTCTCCAATACCACAGTTCAAAAGTATCAATTCTTCAGGGCTCAGCTTTCTTTATAGTTCAACACTCACATCCATACATGACGACTCGAAAAACCATAGCCTTGACTAGACAGACGTTTGTTGGCAAAGTAACGTCTCTGCTTTTTAATATGCTGTCTAGTTTGGTCATAGCTTTTCTTCCAAGGAGTGAGCATGTTTTAATTTCATGGCTGCAGTAACCATCTGCAGTGATTTGGGAGCCCCTCAAAATAAAGTCTCTCACTTTTTTTTCCCATTGTTTCCCCATCTATTTGCCATGAAGTGATGGGACCAGATGCCATATTAGTTTTCTGAATGTTGAGTTTTAAGCAAATGTTTCCACTCTCCTCTTTCACTTTCTTCAAGAGCTTCTAACCCTAGTTTAATCACGGGAAAACATCAAACAATCCTAACTGAAGGACAGTCTACAGAATACCTTACTAGAATTTTTCAAAACTGCAAAGATTATGAAAAACAGGGAATGTCTGAGAAACTGTCATGGGCAGGGGAGCCTAAAGAGACAGAATGACTAAAATGCAATGTGGTATCCTAGAAGGGATCCATTTTGGACCATCAGTTAGAAAACAGCACTTACATAAAAGTTTCCTTAAGCATAAGGTTAGATTGTCTCCAATCTGGCAAAAATTCAGATAGGTTCTCTTTTTCTTGCCTATGAAATTAAAGTAAAGCTACAACTCTTTGAAATTGGAAACTTCATATTCTTCCTCATAGGACTGATAAAAATCACTTTGGAGGAGGTTCGTAATTTTAAGCTCTTGCTTCTTAGGAGGATCTTGATAGATAAAACAATTACCATTCAAAGAAAATATATTCAGCACTGGGAAAGTGAAAAGTGAGTGTTAGTCACCTAGTTGTGCCTGACTCTTTGCAACCCCATGGACTGTAGCCCACCAAATTCCTCTGTCCATGGAATTCTTCAGACAAGAATACTGGAGGGGGTTGCCATTCCCTTCTGCAGGTGATCTTCCTGATCCAGGGAATGAATCCAGGTCTCCTGAATTGCAGGCAGATTCTTTACCATCTGAGCCACCAGGGAAGCCCTGTGCTGCACACTAAATAGTCAAAGCAGGGTAAGACAATCTCTACTCTCAAGGTCTTNTAGGGTTTATGCCTCTATACTATTCTTTCCATTCATCCCAACCTCTCCTTCCTCTCCACTGCCTGTGCCCATAAGTCTGTTCTCTATGTCTGTAATTTCCATTACTGCCTTGCAAATAGTTTCATCAGTACTTTCTTTCTAGATTCCATATATATACATTAAATTTATTTTTGTCTTTTTTTACTTACTTCATTCTGTGTAATTGGCTCTAGGTTCATCCACCTCAAATGCATTCCTGACTCAAATGCATTCCTGTTTATGGTTAAGTAATATTCCATTGTATTTGTACCACAGCTTCTTTATCCATTCATCTGTTGGTGGATATCTACGTTGCCTTTTAANTTCTGTGTAATTGGCTCTAGGTTCATCCACCTCAAATGCATTCCTGACTCAAATGCATTCCTGTTTATGGTTAAGTAATATTCCATTGTATTTGTACCACAGCTTCTTTATCCATTCATCTGTTGGTGGATATCTACGTTGCCTTTTAAAGGTTTCAGGTTGGTTTGTTCAAGAGAAAAGAACACTAACCATATACTCAGGACACCTGAGATCTGGATGCAGCTCCCTCAGTGTCTAACCTGAGCAAATGCCACCAGGTTCTCTCATCTCCAAAGTCTGGCTAATAATGGGAACTGTCTCATAAGAAGACCCATGAGTTTGTTGTGCTCACGATAGTGTCAGCTTCATTTAAACACTCAAGAATGTTTGATCCTTGTTTTATTCTCACTTTCAATAAGGGTAGTAATCACTTAGTGACTACAAGTGTGAACTTGCTTTGTAAACCACAATGGACACACCAAATACTATCGTTAAAGGCATATCATGCAAAGACTGTAAAAGCATAGATGGTTCTCCCAATTTGTTCCTCATTTTCACTTTCTTTTCCTTTTCTTTTTTAACTGTTCTCTATCCTATTCATTTTCTCATAGAGTTTCAGGAGTATTCAATAAGAAATTTACCTTTTTGCCTTTCAAAACTCTTTTAGGAATACCAACAAAAGAAATCACCTATTATTTTTTTAAAAAGTGTTAGTCGTTCAGTCATGTCCAACTCTTTGTGATCCCATGGACTGTTATCCACCAGGCTCCTCTGTCCATGGAATTCTCCAGGCAAGAATATTGGAGTGAGTTGTCATTTCCTTCTCCAGGGGATCTTCCTGACCCAGGGATTGAAGCCAAGTCTCCCGCATTGCAGGCAGACTCTTTATCGAATGAGCCACCATGGAAGACCAGTTATTTTTAAAGCTTCCCCAATATCTTGAAATTTGGAACTCTGACCACTTGAATAGAAGTTTTAAATGGATAGTCTTCGAGTGAAAGTATGCTTATTTCCTTAGACAGTATGATCTGAACCAAGAGTGCATTTCTCAGTCTTAGGGGAAGTTGAGAACTGAAAAATACACCCTCTTGGTTACCACTCCCACCCCTCATCCACAGCATTAGGGTTTTTCGAGTTTTCAGTGGGTAACAAACATATACTTTCACTTCTGGAGGTCCTATCCTACAACCTATCAAATACATTAAAGACCCTGATATTCTGCATTAAACCTATTTTTGTTATATTGTCTTGTATATTGTTTTAATAAAAATGACTTATTTTAGAATGGCTATGATAATTCTAGGGCTTCCCTGGTTGTGCTAGTTGTTAACAACTCCACCTGCAATGAAGGAGATGCGCAGGAGATGTGAGTTTGATCCCTGGGTCAGCAAGATTCTCTGGAGTAGGAAGTGGCACCCACTTGCCTGGAAAATTCCATGGACAGAGGCACCTGGTGGGCTACAGTCCATGGGGCCACAGAGAGTTGGACATTACTGAGCAACTAAGCAGCAGCGTGATAATGCTACACTCATAATTCAATATTGAGAATTCCTATAAACACAACAACTTTGAAAATTGTTCTCCAATGATGAAAATTTAACATAGAAACAACAGGTTACATTTATTGAGCAAACACTATGTGCCATGCACAATTCTCATCACTTTATATTAACGAATTTTTTTTTAAAACAATTTTATGAGCTAGCTACTGCTATTATCCCCATTTTATAGATGAAGAAAATCAGCTCTTTTAAAAATAGAATTATAATTGACAAACAGTATTAAAATAGCCTTATGTGTACAACTTGACAACTTGATATTTTTATACATTACAAAATGATCACCAAGTATATGTACCATGCATCAGCATACAAAGTTATTACAATATTACTGACTACATTCCTTATGCTGTGTATTATATCCTCATGACTTATTTTATAAATGAATATTTGTAACTCAATCCTTATCTTCTATTTTATCTGCCCCTTTCCCAACCCCATTTCTTCTAGCAACTACTGGTTTATCTCTGTATCTATGAGTCTCTTTTCTTTTGTTTGCCTTTCAGATTTCACATATAAATGAAAACATATAGTATTTGTCTGTCTCTGCCTTATATCTCACTTAGCATAATACCCTCTAGATCCATACCTGTTCTCACAAAGGCGAGATTCCATTTTTTTTATGACTGAGTAATGTTCCACATCTTTATCCATTCCTCTATCAATAGATACTTAGGTTGTACCCACATCTTGGCTATTATAAATAATGCTGCAGTGAATATAGGGGTACATATATCTTTTCAAAACAATGTTTTTGTTTTCTTTGGTTAAATACCTATAAGTGGGATTGCTTTATTCTTTTAAGGGAACTTCATACTGTCTTCTGTAGTGGCTGCATTAAATTACATTTACACCAACAAGGCTTCTGGGTTCACTACACCCTCACCAATACTTGTTGTTTCTTTTCCTTTTGGTTACAGTCATTCTCAGAGGTATGAGATAGTATCTCATAGTGATTTTGATTTGCATTTCCCTGATGTTAGGGGTGTTGAGCACCTTTACACGTACCTCTTGGCTATTTCTTTGTCTTGTTTGAAAACATATCTACTCAAGACCTCTACCCTTCTAAATCAAGTTCATTTGATATTAAGTTTTTTACTTATCCAAGTATTTAGGATATCAACCCCTTATCAGATATATCATTTGCAAATATCTTCTTCCTTTCAGTAGGTTGTCTTTCATTGTACTGAGGGCTTCTTCACTGTGTGAAAATCAGCTTTTAGTGTCATAGCACATAGCAATCTGATCACAGAATCCATAGTCTTATAAGGTTACATTTTGTAGATGTTAATTTTGACTTTTCAGTAAGCTTTTTTATATTTCAGAAACTTTTTTTAAACTTCATTTTTCTTAGATTAAAAAAATTATTTTAATTGGTGGATAATTACTTTACAATAGTATGATGTTTTTTGCCATGCATCAACATGAATCAGCCACAGGCATACATGTGTCCCCCACTTCCTGAACACCCTACCCACCTCCCTCCCCATCCTATCTCTCTGGGTTTTCCCAGAGCACTGGTTTTGAGTGCCCTGTTTCATGCATTGAAATTGCAATGGCCATCTATTTTGCACATGGTAATGTACATGTTTCAATGCTATTCTCTCAAATCATCAGACCTCAAACATTTCTGTAGACCCTTGCAAAGCTCTTGAGGGCTAGACATAATTCCTGTGGTACTTTTCAAAAAAGATAGATCTTTTTTTTTTTTTTAATTTATTTATTTATTTATTTTTAAATTTAACTTTACAATACTCTATTGGGTTTGCCATACATCTTACCAGCCCCATGAAGTCCTGCCTGATGCCTGAAGAGAGGGAAACCTCAGACACAAGCTCAAGAAGATGTTTTGGCAAGGGATCCAGGTACACAAGCACCAAATAGCTCCACATGAAACCTTACATCTGAGGGTGACGTCCAGTTTGGGGAAAGGGACAATATTTCCGTTTCTCATAAAAAACAGCATGAGTCCAGTGGAGTAGAAACTTTAGGAATCTAACAGCGCTTGACAATTCAGGGTTTGCAAATCTGGGAGCACCCAGTGATTTATTCTACACACAAATAACCACAGTCTCATGGTTGTAGCAGAAGCAAGATTGAGACGCTGCTCTCATGTGGCTTTTTGAACATTAAATATCAATCAGAGCAACTATCAAGTTTCCATTATCAAGTTATTGAGATCCTAAGAGGATCATCCATAAGGACACATAAGGCATCTTTTGGGGAAGTCCAAGACATCTTTGGAAGGACTTTGAATCCCAGCATTATTCAGGAAAAAACAAGTCAGCTAATAATAGGTGATGGTTGCAAATATAAATTTTTAAAAATCAAACAGTGATGAGAATTGGGGGGAATTTTATGGTAAGGAGAGGGGGAATTTTTGAGAAATTCACCAAAAGTTATTCACAATGCACAAAGTGAATTTAAAGTGCTTTTTTTGGGTAAATCCTCCAATAAATAATAAATATTCTCTGTAGAAAGTAAGATAAACTTGTATTTGCGTCCAACTGAGATAGCAGGCAGATGGATTGCTGACATGAGCAATGTCATATCTGGAGACTCTCTGGCAAAGGAGAGCTGCTAACATCCATCATGAAGAATAACATCCTTAAAAAGAAACAGATTCCCCACCCTGCAAATATTCACTGGTGTCTAAATCTGACAATTCCTTTCTTTCAGATCAAATTGTTTGTAAAACATATTTTACCCTCAAAAGTGGTTGTTCAGGTAAGGTTTATTTAATGAATGGATTTGCTCTGTAAGTATTATCAGCATTCTTTAAGCACTACTTTACGTCTACACAAATCTTGCCAGTTTATTAGATGAATATGTATTAGGGATCTGCAATGTGCAGAGTAGTAGAAAAAACACACAAAGGATGCTGTATCTTCAGGAACTCACAGTTTATTGCAGTGATTCTCAAAAGGGCAAGGAATGTATGCCAGTCTCCTCTTTCTCTGTAGCTCTGAACCCCAATAGGGATACATATTTCATGTCATGGTGGGGGAGGGGTTCAAATGTATCCCACTGCAAAGATGACTGGTTTAGAATCACATCTGGGGAATTTCCTGGTAGCCCATAGGTTAAGACTCTGCCCTCACTGCCGAGGGCACAGGTTCAATCCCTGGTTGGGGAACTAAGATCCTGTAAGCCATGGGTGTTGAAATAAAAAAGAGCATGAAATCACTTCTGTAGAAAGTCACAGTTATCTACCAGAGTGACACACAACTTGCTTATGTTGGGACTAGATAAATGGTTGTCCACTCCATGAAGCCTTTCCTCTTCCCTCTAGTTTAGTAGGAAAGATAAAATATATGCACTGAATATTTAAAATGGTGGGCTAACACTCACACATATACACGCGCACACACACACACGCACACACACACACACATATGCATGCATTTGAACCAAACACTTCATGGAGCAATACTAGCCCTTTGTTTGATGCATTCAAGTATTTTCTATTTCAACTGAAAAGCAATACAGATCATACCTCACAAAATTAATTTCTCAAAACGCTCGTGAGTTTCCATCTAGAGCTTGAAAAATACTTTTTAAGGTTTGGTAATGGTTGGAAAACAGAGATGAGGGAGAGAACATGATATGCTGTGTTCCTGCATTATCATCATAAAAATACTGTGCTTGTATACTATTTATCAGGTTTTAGGCAGCAGTAGGTAGCTCTAAGTAAGTTTTAATTTATTCAGTCATTCAATATTTACTGCCACCCTATGAGATAAAAAGATATCTGTAGCCATTTTATAAAGGAGGAAATGGATGCACAGAGAGGACCGAAATTACCCAAGATTTGACGCCAGACTGCCTGATTTCAGAGACCATGCTCTTAAGCCGCCTCTAACAAGTTCCCAGCGAATCATCTTACATTGCATGCCCTTATCCACCAAGAGCTGAGAGAACAATAAGAATAGGTCTGCTCCACTAGAAAAAATAATGGAGATATGTATTCAGAAGTAATGAGCAAAGCCTTCTTAGTATGCAGAGGACAACACTAGAAATTGATTCCAGACCCCAAGAGTCACTTTCTCCTAGAGACCCTAGAAGGGCAGCAGTGACACAGCAGATCAGACAAGACTAGGGCTCACCATTTCATCCTCTGATTTTCTTCAGGTCAAATGAATCAAAGAACTGAAGTAAACACAAATTAATTCAAATGCTCTTTCCCAAATCTCCTCATTTCAGATTCTAGGAAAGAGTAAAGACAGAACAAAGCAAGCCTCAAAATTTAAAATGACAATGACATCACAAACCCACTGACAATGAAGTCATGATATTTTATTAACATCTATGAATAGTGTCCCTAAATACTTTTTAATTTTGTTGTTGTTCTTCATTGATTCTAATTTAGATTGCTTCTGGCTCATAAGTCAGGTAAATACGCAATCATTAACACATCAGTCTATAAAACTTAGCCATCATCTGGGATCCCCTGCATATCTATTCCTATGGAGCACGTTTAATGATGTGCAGGAAAACCACACTGAATGCAGAATTCCAAAGAAGAGCAAGAAGAGATAAGAAAGCCTTCTTCAGCAATCAATGTGAAGAAATAGAGGAAAAGAACAGAATGGGAAAGACTAGAGATTTCTTCAAGAAAATTAGAGATACCAAGGGAACATTTCATGCAAAGATGGACTCGATAAAGGACAGAAAATGTCTGGACCTAACAGAAGCAGAAGATATTAAGAAGAGGTGGCAAGAATACACAGAAGAACTGTACAAAAAAGATCTTCATGACCCAGATAATCATGATGATGTGATCACTAATCTAGAGCCAGACATCTTGGAATGTGAAGTCAAGTGGGCCTTAGAAAGCATCACTACGAACAAAGCTAGTGGAGGTGATGGAATTCCAGTTGAGCTGTTTCAAATCCTGAAAGATGATGCTGTGAAAGTGCTGCACTCAATATGCCAGCAAATTTGGAAAACTCAGCAGTGGCCACAGGACTGGAAAAGGTCAGTTTTCATTCCAATCCCAAAGAAAGGCAATGCCAAAGAATGCTCAAACTACCGCACAATTGCACTCATCTCACATGCTAGTAAAGTAATGCTCAAAATTCTCCAAGCCAGGCTTCAGCAATACGTGAACCGTGAACTCCCTGATGTTCAAGCTGGTTTTAGAAAAGGCAGAGGAACCAGAGATCAAATTGCCAACATCCGCTGGATCATGGAAAAAGCAAGAGAGTTCCAGAAAAACATCTATTTCTGCTTTATTGACTATGCCAAAGCCTTTGACTGTGTGGATCACAATAAACTGTGGAAAATTCTGAAAGAGATGGGAATACCAGACCACCTGACCTGCCTCTTGAGAAATCTGTATGCAGGTCAGGAAGCAACAGTTAGAACTGGACATGGAACAACAGACTGGTTCCAAATAGGAAAAGGAGTACGTCAAGGCTGTATATTGTCACCCTGCTTATTTAACTTCTATGCAGAGTACATCATGAGAAACGCTGGACTGGAAGAAACACAAGCTGGAATCAAGATTGCCGGGAGAAATATCAATAACCTCAGATATGCAGATGACACCACCCTTATGGCAGAAAGTGAAGAGGAACTAAAAAGCCTCTTGATGAAAGTGAAAGAGGAGAGTGAAAAAGTTGGCTTAAAGCTCAACATTCAGAAAACGAAGATCATGGCATCCGGTCCCATCACTTCATGGGAAATAGATGGGGAAACAGTGGAAACAGTGTCAGACTTTATTTTGGGGGGCTCCAAAATCACTGCAGATGGTGACTGCAGCCATGAAATTAAAAGACGCTTACTCCTTGGAAGAAAAGTTATGACCAACCTAGATAGCATATTCAAAAGCAGAGACATTACTTTGACAACTAAGGTCCGTCTAGTCAAAGCTATGGTTTTTCCAGTGGTCATGTATGGATGTGAGAGTTGGACTGTGAAGAAGGCTGAGCGCCCAAGAATTGATGCTTTTGAACTGTGGTGTTGGAGAAAACTCTTGAGAGTCCCTTCGACTGCAAAGAGATCCAACCAGTCCATTCTGAAGGAGATCAACTCTGGGATTTCTTTGGAAGGAATGATGCTAAACCTGAAACTGCAGTACTTTGGCCACCTCATGCGAAGTGTTGACTCATTGGAAAAAACTCTGATGCTGGGAGGGATTGGGGGCAGCAGGAGAAGGGGACGACAGAGGACGAGATGGCTGGATGGCATCACTGACTCGATGGACGTGAATTTGAATGAACTCCAGGAGTTGATGATGGACAGGGAGGCCTGGCATGCTGGAATTCAAGGGGTCGCAAAGAGTCGGACTCGACTGAGCGGCTGAACTGAACTGATTAGATCTGAATAGAATAGTCTTCACTATAGTTTCTGAAAACTTGTGTTCAGATAATGATCTTTTTAATATTGTCTAAGCATAATGTAAATAAACTCCAAAGAATTTAGTGACATACAGCCTTATATTCATTACATTTAATTGTATTATTTCATTCAACACATAAATTTGACACAGGAACTGATTCTACATCTAATCTTGTACCATCTTTATTATATTAACAGTGATCCTTCTCTACCAAAAATGCCATACACATAAAGTAAGATACTTCTTTCTAGGTATATGCAGGTCACTGAAAACTGACTAAAGTATAGGATATAAAGTATTGTTTGGAAATACAGACAAAAACTGCTTTAATGTCGAATATAAATTGAAAATCTTTCTCCTTCATTGACTCTTGTATTTCCTATAATTGCCATAATTTTTGAGGAAATGCCATCAACTGTCAGTGTGTATTTATTAAACATCTACCATATGCTATGTACTATGGGATTATAAAAGTATGAGACTGAATTCTTATCCTCAAATTTAACATATCATATGAAATGCTATGACATAGAGAACACTTCCCATTTAGAGATGAGTGCCTATATGAGGTGGAGAAGGCAATGGCAACCCATTCCAGCACTCTTGCCTGGAAAACCCCATGGACAAAGAAGCCTGGTAGGCTGCAGTCTGTGGGGTCGTGAAGAGTTGGACACTACTGAGCGACTTCACTTTCACTTTTCATTTTTCTGTATTGGAGAAGGAAACGGCAACCCACTCCAGTGTTCTTGCCTGGAGAATCCAAAGGAAGGCAGAGCCTGGTGGGTTGCTGTCTATGGGGTCGCACAGAGTCGGACACGACTTAAGAGCCTTAGCAGCAGCAGCAGCAGCAGCCTATATGAGAATAGCTAGATGGACTCAAACTCCAGAAGAAGAATATTGTCCTTTCAAAATTACCAGGATTTGTTAGACTTCACTAATCAGGATAGGCAAATCCTCTGGCCAAGCAGGAATCTTTGCATTTTATAGTCAAAGCAAAATCATTATTGTAGTGAATACATTCTAACTGACTCATTGTTAGTATATTCTGTTTATAAAAAGCTGTGAAAACTTTCCAGGCTTTCACTTATGAAAGTCAAAAGTGAGCATAGTTGTTTATTTTCCTAGTGGCTATTTAAGATACTGCATTTTCAAAACAGCACATTCATCACCATACTTACACATTGGTTATGAAATCTAGAACATGAGCTAAGAGTATAGCAGTATGAGGTATATATATACGAAGTGAAGTGAAGTCGCTCAGTCGTGTCTGACTCTTTGTGACCCCATGGACTGTAGCCTACCAGGCTCCTCCCTCCATGGGATTCTCCAGGCAAGATTACTGGAGTGGGTTGCCATTTCCTCCTCCAGGGGATCTTCCCGACCCAGGGATTGAACCCGGGTCTCCAGCATTCCAGGCAGATGATTTAACCTCTATAGGAGATTTAATTTAAAATCTGTCCTCAGTAAATTGCAAGTATACATTTCTCTGTTGTACACAGCTCTTTTTTTTTTAATTTTTAGTTTATTCTACTTTACAGTACTGTATTGGTTTTGCCATATATCGACATGAATCCACCACAGGTGTATACGAGCTCCCAATCCTGAATCCCCCTCCCACCTCCCACCCCACATTGCCTCTCTGGATCATCCCCGGGCACCAGCCCCAAGCATCCTGCATCCTGCTTTGAACATAGACCAGTGCCTCATTTCTTACATGATAATATACATGCTTCAAAGCCATGCTCCCAAATCATCCCACC
>SJYV01029000.1:0-11596 GCA_006410875.1 Neotragus pygmaeus | reverse complement strand
AGTTCTTCTGTGTATTCTTGCCACCTCTTCTTAATATCTTCTGCTTCTGTTAGGTCCATACCATTTCTGTCCTTTATCGAGCCCATCTTTGCATGAAATGTTCCATTGGTATCTCTAATTTTCTTGAAGAGATCTCTAGTCTTTCCCATTCTGTTCTTTTCCTCTATTTCTTTGCATTAATCGCTAAAGAAGACTTTCTTATCTCTTCTTGCTATTCTCTGGAACTGTGCATTCAGATGCTTATATCTTTCCTTTTCTCCTTTGCTTTCCGCCTCTCTGGTTAGTCTTCAAAAAAAGAAGTTATTCATTTTTAATTAGAGTAAATTGCTTCACAATGTTGTGTTGGTTTCTGCCATACAGCAACGTGAATCAGCCCTGCTACTGCTAAGTCACTTCAGTTGTGTCCGACTCTGTGCGACCCCATAGACGGCAGCCCACCAGGCTCCCCCTCCCTGGGATTCTCCAGGCAAGAACACTGGAGTGGGTTGCCATTTCCTTCTCCAATGCATGAAAGTGAAAAGTGAAAGTGAAGCCGCTCAGTCGTGTCCGACTGTTCGCGACCCCATGGACTGCAGCCCACCAGGCTCTCCCGTCCATGGGATTTTCCAGGCGAGAGTGCTGGAGTGGGCTGCCATTGAATTAGCCCCGAGTATACATACACGCCCTCCCTCTGGAACCTCGCTGCCAGCCCTCTAGGTGGTCGCGGAGCAGCGGCTGAGACCCCTGTGTTTTGCAGCAGCTTTCCACCATTTATTGGAGAGACTGTCTTTGCTCCGTTCTACTGCCTCTGAAACTTTGTCGCAAGTCAGTTGACCACATTTATGAGGATTCCTCCTGGGCCCTCTGCTCTGCTCAGTCCATCTGGTTGTCTAGTTTCCCAGTACCCCTGCCTTGGCTACTGGAGCTCTCTGCAGGCTTGGTGTTGGGTAATGTCAGCTCTCCACTTTTGTTCTCTTCCTTCCCTATTTTATTGGCTATTCTGGGCATTTTGCCCCTCCATATAAACTTTAGAATTAGTTTGCCATTATCTGCAAATTGAGAGCTGGAATTCTGGCTGGAATTGCATTGAATCGACAGGTCTATTTGGGAGGACTGGACATCTTAGCAACACTATGTCTTCCTATCCATCAGCTTGGGCTGTCTCTCCATTTATTTAGTTCTCTGATTTGGTTCACCATCGTCATTTTTTAATGTCATGAATGAGTACCAGAATGAGTAAGAATCACTGAAAGAAATGCCAGAAAAGAACACTTAATGATCCAAATTTTTGGATTCTCTTGCCATTAAGTACACCAAACAGTGATGCCAAATTCAACCTGTTGTTTACCCAAACAAGCAAATAAAGCCTCCTGCCATTTGTCTTACATGTCTAATGGAAAGTGCTATTAAAAGAATCGAGATAAAGAAGCTTCTTTTCTCTTTCCCTCATCAAGTGGAGGACAATATCAGATTCTGCTTTAAAAAGTTAAATTTCCCAGGTTTTTAGTTTAATGAGTACGAAAATATGGTTAAGGGAATGTAAAGAGCTTTCCATAAAATAAAAGTCTTTCTCTGGTCATTAAATGGGATGAAAGTGCATTCACTTTTAGAAATTAAATGCTGGGATGGACTTTCGAAATTGCTTATTCCAATCCCTTGCATTTATATATGTGAGTGGAATGACCAGAAAAGAAACAAATAAGTGGGTCAAGGTAATACAAATAATTATGATTATGGCTCAGATAGATCAGCTCAGTGCCAAACCCAGCATTTGGAGATTTGTGAATGACTGCATTTTCACCTATTGGAAAAAAAAAGAATCCAGTCATCCTAGAAACTGGATAAGTTAGAGAAAGGTATTTTAACTTCAGAGTTTAGTTGCAGCTAGAAAATGCTGTGGGAAAAAAAAAATATTCACGAAAAGATTTTTCTAAGAACTGAGTCATTTTCCTTAAAATATCATCATTAAAGGCTAGAACTTGTAGATCAGCAAAGAAGTCTGTCACCAGAAGCTATTCTCTCTGCAAGTCTGAATTCAGCCATGTATCTGGTTTGCGCTTAGTCTTTGCTAAGACAAGAGCCTTCTTCCTCCTTCAGAGAATTTACATCCTGCTCAATGATGTTCAGCCCCGCAAGGAGAGAGGCTGAACTACCCTGCTGACTGCTCTCTCTCCAGAGCTCGTAATAGTGCCAGCCCAAGCCAGGGGCAGCTTGGAAGCAGTGTTACTAATTTTTGTTGAGTTAATTAGCTTANAATTTTTAAAAATTACACTTTTGATGTATATAAACATAACTCAAAAAAAGTACACTTAACTGACATGTTTGGGGATGATGTGTCTTAAACCCCTAGATTTCTTCTGTGACTGATGAAGAAATGAACACCACAGTATAATTTTGTGTGCTCACAATAAACATAGGTTATTACGGTCCAATTAGCAATTACTCAGCTCATCTTAAATTGATCTTTCAGATAGCTGAAAAAAATCAAGCTTTATAGAAGTGTTTTGGTATTCTTACCTTCCTTTCCCCACTCACCTTTTTTCCAAATGTACTTTAGTTAATCAGCATCTTCATTTATGCATACTTAGGTTTTTAGTCAGTGGCTTAGTTGTTCATAGGAAACAATTCAGTTCAGTTCAGTTCAGTCGCTCAGCCATGTCCGACTCTTTGCGACCACATGGACTGCAGCACGCCAGGCCTCCCTGTCCATCACCAACTCTCGCAGTTTACTCAATGGACATGAGTTTGAGTAAACTCCAGGAGATAGGAAATGATTGGTGGCTGCAAACAGAGCTTGGAATTGGTATATAAGGCACTGCTAGTTTAGAATATTATTTTGAGGATTTTCATACTTGTGATACTATTTGTTCATTAAATTTAGACTTCACATGATTTTATTTGAATATTTTATTTGTGATAACTGTAAGAATGAACAGAAGTCAGCAAATTCTAATTGCCGTCTACTTGTCCATCACTGTGCTAGTACCTCAGAGACCCTTAACAGAATGGTTAAGAAATGATATACGACTAGCAATTCCACTCCTAAGCATATTCCCAAGAGAGATGAGTGCATGTATCCACAAAAAGAATTGTTCAAACACAGATGCTTTATTTGTAAAGCTCCAAATTGGAAGCAACCCAACTGTTCATCAATTGTGAAATGATCACACATGTTTATGAAGCGTAGAAAACCTTTCTCGTTCACACCCATAGTGTGGATTGAGCTCAAAAGCTTTACCTCAAGTAAAAGAAAACAGGTATGATGTGATCCTCTTTGTATGGAGTCTAAGATCTGGCAAAGCTTATAACTGATGACAGGATTCAAAATAATATTTCCTCTAGAAGGGAAGGGTTGTCAAGAGAGAAAACACAGAAACTTTCTGACTTGCTGGAAACATTTTTGATCTTGTCTGGATGTTGATTACACAAGGATAGAAAAATATGAAACTTCATCCAACAGAAAACTGAAGATTTGTCTATTTTACTATTATATAAGTGTTAGTTGATTCACTCCTGTCTGACTCTTTGCAACCCCATGGACTATAGCCCACCAGGCTCCTCTGTCCGTGGGATTCTCCAGGCCAGAATACTAGAGTGAGTTGCCACGCCCTTCTCCAGGGGATCTTCCCGACTCAGGGATCGGACCCAAGTTTTGTGCATTGTAGGCAGATTCTTTACCATCTGAGCTACCAGGGAAGTCCTAACTGAATGAAATTTGAATTGAAATTACATGAATTTGATTGAAATTATATAACTCAGTTGGTAAAGAATGTGCTCACAATGCAGGAGATCCAGGTTCAATCCCTGGGTCAAGAAGATCCCCTGGAGCAGGAAATGGCAACCCACTCCATCCAGTATTCTTGCCTGGAGAATCCTGTGGACAGAGGAGCCTGCAGGCTACGCTCAATAGGGTCACAAGAGTCCGATACGACTTAGCGACAAAACTGCCAGCATATTTCAATTTAAAAGTTATCACTAACCTTTTTTCAACACAACATTTTGTTTTAGGGCATTATGCATCTTGAAGTGCCTAGGCCTGTTTCACTGTTTGCACTGTATCTGTTTACAGCAAAGGTGGTTTATGTTCTGGTGGAGTTTGGCTTGGCTGATGGGTGTGTTGGGATAACATTAAATTACTGCAACAAATAAACCTTCACTTTTCAGCAGCTTCATACAACAGAAGTGGATGACTCAGATACTGCCCAGGTCAGTGTGAATGTTCTCAGATTCCTCTGTATGGTGATGCACGGACCCAGGCTCCTTCCAGCTTGTGGCTTACAGCTTCCTGCCCAGAAGCCTCAGAATCTTCTACCGCCAGTTGGAAAACAAGGAGAGACAATGTAGCCAAGGAATTTTCTAGGTTACTGCTAGTAACAGGCATGTGCTATTTAGTCCTCTTCTGATTGTCCCAGAGAACAACCCCTCACAGGAGGAACTAGAGGGCCATCGCCTGACTCCCAGAACACGTGCACGCTTTCTCCGTCCAGGCTGCCCACCACTTCCTCTCCTGCATACACGGAGCAGGATGGGCCGATTAAGGGTGCAGCCTCGGTCAGTGGGGTCTGGGCTCAAGCAGATGATGTGTTCTTCCAGTGTCTTAGCTCCCACATCTGAAAAGCAGAGTGCATAAGAATACTACTCCTCAGAGCTCTAGGGCAAACTTTAAAAGGGTTCGAAGTATTTAGGACAATACCTGGAACACAGTACGAGTTTAATAAATGTCAACTGTGTTGTACACTCCTTGCTATAACCAGTCATTTCAGAAGTTCTGCTTACTCTCCGGCATGCCCTAGGCTCCTCCCAGAGCAAACAATCAAGTCCTCTGCCCCAGCCAGCTTCATAGGCACGGAATTTGTGCAGTCACACGGGGCCCCACGCTTGGGGCCTGGCAGTTAGTTTAATGCTCTGACTGTACCATTTTGAACCTGCTGGTAATTTTCTCTCTGAACTTGTTTTGCAAATGAAGTCTGGAGCAGCGGAGATCCACACGAGGTACACATCCACTGTGGCCTTCCCTGCCCTGCTCGCATGTGGCAGTCTTGGTGCCCCTTGAACACAGAATTCTGATGCCCTCACGATGTCTGGGAAGTGAGCAAAGCTCAAGTCAGGTACCAGGCGAGCAAGTCACATCTGCAGCTGAGTGGGACAACCCACGAGGCCAAGCTTCCTATTCCAAACAGAACATGTTCTGAATGAAAAAAAAAAAAAAGACAACCAAGGAAACTTATCACGGCTTTTCTTACTTGTGTTCCTTCCCTCTTTTAACTAACTGAAGACAGAGAAGAAAAGGGCAACCCAGAATTTGCTTTCTTTTCAGTTCTTCTTAATTCATCAGTAAGTCAAAGATGGAGTATGGAGAGAATGGGCATATATAAAGAAGCTGAGATGTAGAAGCAATCTAAATGTCTATTGACAGAGGAGTGGATAAACAAGATGCGACACACATATATAATGGAATATTACTCAGTCGTTGGAAAGAATGAGACAATGTCATTTGCATACAGGTAGACCTAGAGATTATCATTCTCAACGAAGTCAGTCAAAGACAAAGATCATATCACAGCACGTTATCTGTGGAATCTAAAAAATGATACAAATGAACTTATTTACAAAACAGAACACACACAGATGTAGAAAACAAATTTATGGTTACCAAAGGGAAAAGGGGTGGGAAGGATAAGTCAGGAGTTTGGGATTAGCAAGTACTATGCAGCCATGAAATTAAAAGATGCCTACTCCTTGGAAGAAAAGTTATGACCAACCTAGACAGCATATTCNTAATGGAAAGAATATATGTGTATGTGTATATAACTGAGTCATTGTTCTGTACACCAGAAACTAACACAACATTCCAAATCAACTATACTTCAATTAAAAAAAATGTTGAGTCAGTTTTCTACTGTGTTTCAACTGTTCTGGTGAGAACAAAACATATCTGCATAGGCAAACCACAAAGTATTCGCACATACTTGCTACAAAATACAGATTGAGTAATTGTGTTGATTTTGCAATGAGTTAAAAATCCTACATTTTCCCTTAAAACTAGCATTGCACGATCTAAAAATGAGCAATGAAATTGATGCTAGTCATTTAAAATTCTTGTTTTCCTTTACTTAGAATGATATTAAATAGCAAATAAAAAATACCATAATCATTCCAAAGAAAGAACATGGAACAAAAGAGAGAGCTTTATATATTTTTGTCTTTAGCGTGGCACGTTTTTTTTCCTTTTTCTTGAATAAAGGGCTCTATGTTTTCATTTTCCACTGGGTCCTGCTAATAATACAGCTGGCAACATCCTTTCTTTACTCCAGCTTCTCCCCAAAGTTACACCCAGGACCTTCTACAGAAAGTCTCACCTGATCACCCAGTTTTCCTCACCAGCAGCTACCTAGTAATTTACATTTATATATTTCTCATTGCACCTTGACTTTTAGCATGAACTTTGAGCATGGTATCTTCCTATTAAGTCTGTCTTTTCTCTGAGGGGCAGGGGCAGACTTGACATTCTTATTTAGCTGGCCATGAACCAGAATCACTGGGGCCCTCATAGCCCAAGTAAATTCCAGGAACTGACAATCAACAGATAGAATCAAGAGCTCCAGGGCTGGGTAATTCGGTTGCACAGTGAACTTGAGAAGCAGCTGTTGAATGAACAAATGAAAACCACTGGTTCTGGGGCCTACAATGGCACTCTGGTCCCAGCACTTTATGGTGAAATCTGGTCCGTCCTTAACAGACTGGTTTAAGTGCAGCCGTGTTCAGTGAAATCTCCCAGTTTTTCCGTTCCCACACACCCGTATTTCTAAACCTGACACCAAGTTCCTTTGTTGTTGCTAGGTACTAAGTGGTGTCCGAGCCCCACGGCCGATAGCCCGCCAGGCTTCTCTGTCCATGGGGTTTCCCAGGCAAGCATACTGGAGCAGTTTTCCGTTTCCTTCTCCAGGGCACCTTCCCGACTCAGAGATCGAACCAGCGTCTCCTGCTTGGCAGGCGGATTCTTTACCACAGAGGCACCTGGAAAACCCTGAAGTTCCTTACCATGTGCTGATTATCTTCAATACTAATACGGTTTGAATGGAATTTTACTTCTCTGATTAGACTCCACTAACACTGAGGTCACAGCAGAGCGAGCCCTCGATGAGATAAATGAGGCTCTTGCTTCATTTTGAGGGCAAAACTTAAAAGAACACAAAAAACTCAGTAGTGGAGAGACAATATTTTAGTGTCATATTTTAAACATNAAAACAAACAAGGGCCTTCTGTATCGCACAAGGAACTGTACTCTGTATCTTGCAATAAATTATAATGGAAAGAATATATGTGTATGTGTATATAACTGAGTCATTGTTCTGTACACCAGAAACTAACACAACATTCCAAATCAACTATACTTCAATTAAAAAAAATGTTGAGTCAGTTTTCTACTGTGTTTCAACTGTTCTGGTGAGAACAAAACATATCTGCATAGGCAAACCACAAAGTATTCGCACATACTTGCTACAAAATACAGATTGAGTAATTGTGTTGATTTTGCAATGAGTTAAAAATCCTACATTTTCCCTTAAAACTAGCATTGCACGATCTAAAAATGAGCAATGAAGTTGATGCTAGTCATTTAAAATTCTTGTTTTCCTTTACTTAGAATGATATTAAATAGCAAATAAAAAATACCATAATCATTCCAAAGAAAGAACATGGAACAAAAGAGAGAGCTTTATATATTTTTGTCTTTAGCGTGGCACATTTTTTTTCCTTTTTCTTGAATAAAGGGCTCTATGTTTTCATTTTCCACTGGGTCCTGCTAATAATACAGCTGGCAACATCCTTTCTTTACTCCAGCTTCTCCCCAAAGTTACACCCAGGACCTTCTACAGAAAGTCTCACCTGATCACCCAGTTTTCCTCACCAGCAGCTACCTAGTAATTTACATTTATATATTTCTCATTGCACCTTGACTTTTAGCATGAACTTTGAGCATGGTATCTTCCTATTAAGTCTGTCTTTTCTCTGAGGGGCAGGGGCAGACTTGACATTCTTATTTAGCTGGCCATGAACCAGAATCACTGGGGCCCTCATAGCCCAAGTAAATTCCAGGAACTGACAATCAACAGATAGAATCAAGAGCTCCAGGGCTGGGTAATTCGGTTGCACAGTGAACTTGAGAAGCAGCTGTTGAATGAACAAATGAAAACCACTGGTTCTGGGGCCTACAATGGCACTCTGGTCCCAGCACTTTATGGTGAAATCTGGTCCGTCCTTAACAGACTGGTTTAAGTGCAGCCGTGTTCAGTGAAATCTCCCAGTTTTTCCGTTCCCACACACCCGTATTTCTAAACCTGACATCAAGTTCCTTTGTTGTTGCTAGGTACTAAGTGGTGTCCGAGCCCCACGGCCGATAGCCCGCCAGGCTTCTCTGTCCATGGGGTTTCCCAGGCAAGCATACTGGAGCAGTTTTCCGTTTCCTTCTCCAGGGCACCTTCCCGACTCAGAGATCGAACCAGCGTCTCCTGCTTGGCAGGCGGATTCTTTACCACAGAGGCACCTGGAAAACCCTGAAGTTCCTTACCATGTGCTGATTATCTTCAATACTAATACGGTTTGAATGGAATTTTACTTCTCTGATTAGACTCCACTAACACTGAGGTCACAGCAGAGCGAGCCCTCGATGAGATAAATGAGGCTCTTGCTTCATTTTGAGGGCAAAACTTAAAAGAACACAAAAAACTCAGTAGTGGAGAGACAATATTTTAGTGTCATATTTTAAACATTAAAATGCAAGCAACGATTATCCAAGATGAACAGTGTATCAACATTTTCAGTGGAGAGCGGCTCGGATGCTGTTTGGCACCACCGGGCGCGTGGCCTTCAGTGTAACCCCAGCCCTGCTGGATGCTGTGTTTTATTTATCTTCTTACCCAGCAGTTGATGAATACATGAATATATGAATGATTTGCTTCCTTGAACCAAGTCACCAGCCTGAAATTTGTAGACCCTGGTAATGATGGTGGCTAAGGTGAAGGGTGAGCCTAGGTCAGGAGACCAGCGTTGGCGTGCCCTCTCAGATCGGAACATAGGAGCCTGTGGTCTACAATTTGAATACGAGTTTCTGCCTTCAATCAGGTCCCTATAAAATTCTCCTCCAATGTACCCCCTGTGTAAAATTAGAAAAACAAACACCATGTCCTCTTGGTAACCCCTCCGCACTGTGATGCAGCCTGGAAGACTCAGTGGGCTGACTTTCGATGGAATCACGCTGTCTCAGTAACACTGCACACCACTGCCCTGGCTGGAGGTCCCGAGGTGAAGACTCTGAGCTCCCACCGCAGGGCACCAGGGATGACTGTTCCGGAAACTAAGATCCCACGTGCCAGTGTGGCAAAAAAAAAAAATTACCCTCACTTATTATTATATAACATTGCTTCATTAATTGCTTGAATAATGCCACATTGTTTATTTAGCTTTCATTTACTCTTTATTTCAGAAATTTCCAGGCCAAATGAGATCAGAAAAACAAACTCAGAGAACAAAGGGAAGCCACAGCTTTTATTATATTCCGTTCTCTGTATGATGTTTTCTACTTAAGAAGGAAGTGAGCTCCCAGCTGAAGACGATGCAAACTGTAGGACAGATAAACACAAGGTCCTGTAGAGAGAACTATACTCAATATCTTATGATAAACCATAATAGAAAAGGGTATAAAAAGTGTTTATGTGTGTAAAACTGAATGACTTTGCTGTACAGCAAAAATTAAACACAATATTTTACATCAACTATACTTCAATAAAATTAAAAAAAAATGCCCCAGGGGATTAGAACCTAGCACCCACCTCCTGCCCATTCAAAGCAGTTCTAGGGGCTCCAGGGCCCCGACAAGACCAGCTGTCAACCGTGCTGGCCTCTCAGGGCAGGCTTTTCCCTCAGTGGCCAGCTTCTCGCCCAGGGTTAGCCACCAGAGGGCCGTCTGTTTGGTTCAAATGGTGCAGACGCCACAGCTTTCCTCCAAACCAACCAAAACATCCCGGGCTGCTTTGGAGCAAAGCCCAGGAACTTCCCTGCAAAATGAGAACAAACCCTGAAAGTCCTAGGGTGCCGCCTTGCTCAGCGTGAAGGAAAAAAAAAAAAAGCCCGGATTTCTTGCCAAGGACTCAGGGGCAAAGCGGGTCCATGGAGTTTGAAGGGACAGGTCCCTCCGTCTTGCCAGGGAATCCTGGGGTCTGCAACGCTGCGCCCAGGAGCAGGGCAGTTTCTGAATTCTTGACAGTTGTGTCAAGAATCTTCTCGTCCCTTTCCCCGGAACGCTCACACAAGAATTGGGACTAAAACACACGTCACTGGCTGCAGATCTAGAAAACGCTCCAATAAATCATCGTTCAGACAGTCGAGGCTAAAAAAAAGTCAAAGCTGTGTCAAAACAGTTGTTTATGTTAATACATGTGTACATTGAATAATGAAGTCGGAATTATTTTAATATTATCTGTAAGAAAATCGTTATACCCTGTCGTTCAAATAGCTTTCCGGCAACCCGAGCTTCTGACCGATGACATTTTCGTTTTCTGGGTACTGAGACTTTTCCCAAGCACGCTTCTAGCTCAGAACCGCAGAAGCCTGCTTCCTCTTCTGTCAGCCTGGACCCTCGGCCTTCAGGACGAGGGTGGGAGGTGGATTGCATAAGTGACTTTTCAAGAGTATAAATTATTTTTGTCTTCCGGGTTTTATTTGGACGTGTCCCGGGCAAAGACAAGCGAGCCAGGCGGTCTTTCTGGAGCCCGTGCGGGGTCTGCACCCCGCGCCGGGCTCCCAGGATGTGCAGAGGGGTGCGGAGGGGTGTCTCCCTCCGGAGCAAGCCAGGTATTTTCCAAAACTTCCAGTCCCGGGGTTGGCGACGGGGGGGACCGCCAGACGCGCGGCGGGAGCGAGGCCCCAGGAGGAGCCAGAGCGCCGCGGCGGCCCCGACACGCGCCACAAGTGGTTTGGAGGAGGGAGGGAGGAGAGCGGCCGCCGGGGCCCGGCGGAGCCCGGGCTTCTGGAAGTCTCCCCTCCCGGCCCGCGTCCCCGTCCGCCGTCCCTTCCTCTCTGCNGCCATTGACTGAATTAGGGAATGGAATTGTCCTGGGATGTGGTTGTTAATTCTAATGCTTCAGTCTTAAAAAATAAACCAGAAACACAAAATGGTTTTGACCAAAATATGAACAGTATTATACTAAATATCAGTCCCTTCCATATCCCATATCTCAGAAATGATATCATGCACCAACAAATTGTTCAGGTAAAACACATATAGGTCATCCATGAATCCTTCCTCCTTCCTTTCCCTGACCTCTTGTAAAGAATTCATTAGAAAGTACTGTTGACTCTACCTTCAAAATGCACCCTAAATCTGTCCTTTGTTTCTCCATCCCCATGGTCACGTTGTTGTTTTTGTTCAGTCTCTGTTGTGTCCAACTCTTTGTGACGCCATGAACTGCAGCATGCCAGGCTTCCCTGTCCATCAACATCTCCCAGAATTTGCTCAAACTCATGTCCATTGGATTGGTGATGCCATCCGACCATCTCATCCTCTATCATCCCCTTCTCCTCCTGCCCTCAATCTTTCCCAGCATCGGGGTCTTTTCCA
>SJYV01028999.1:350327-362693 GCA_006410875.1 Neotragus pygmaeus | reverse complement strand
AAAAGCTCCATTCTTTCTCTAAATTTGCTAAACCAGTGTTTATGAATATTTTCATCCTCTCGAAAAGTGGTAGTAGTTGCATGTATGTCTAGGTAGTCCATAGATCTATCCCATTAATAATATTTTTGTTCAACTGAAGTAGTAAGTTATTTTAAATGTGTATAAAGTCTATCAATCTCCCTCAACCCGTAAACATGCCCATGGGTTCCTGTTTGGCTGTTGGTACACATAAACACCAAATCCATGTCCCCCTCCACTTTGTGTGTAGGCCATTTCATGTCTATCACTTTCTTTTTTATTCTTTCCTCCATGTTGCCATTTACCATAAGCCACACTTAAAAGGGGAAAAGACAGCCAGGATCTATTCAAGGCATGAAGGGACTTAAACATTGTTGTACATGGATTGAAAAACAGTAGATTAAGTAATCCACTAAATATGTTTTTATTTAACATATGTCCATTTCATCCTCTTTGTTTAAAGCATGGTTTGACAATCCAACTGCATAGTTGGATTTAATATATATTAGATGGAAAGTGCCAGAGAAGGCAATGGCAACCCACTCCAGTACTCTTGCCTGGCAAATCCCATGGATGGAGGAGCCTGGTAGGCTGCAGTTCCATGGGGTCGCTAGGAGTTGGACATGACTGAAGCGACTTAGCAGCAGCAGCAGATGGAAAGTGCTTCTGTCATATTTGCCATCTTTCAAGGTAAGGACCGTGATTATCATTTTTCACTTTTCAAAAATCCACTGAAGCTGCAGCTGCTGTTGCTAAGCCACTTCGTGTCCGACTCTGTGCAACCCCAGAGATAGCAGCCCACCAGGCTCCCCTGTCCCTGGGATTCTCCAGGCAAGAACACTGGAGTGGGTTGCCATTTCCTTCTCCAATGCATGAAAGTGAAAAGTGAAAGTCAAGTCACTCAGTCGTGTCCGACTCCTAGCGACCCCATGGACTGCAGCTATCAGGCTCCTCCATCCATGGGATTTACCAGGCAAGAGTACTGGAGTGGGTTGCCATTGCCTTCTCTGCCATTGAAAGCTATTATCTATCAAATGTTCTATATGAAAGCAAGTGAAAAAATTGTCTAGTGTTTACATACACAAATAAAATATAAATGCCCCAATATGTTTGTCTAAGTTACTAAATGATATTGGGGAGGTAATAGGGGGAGGGGTTCACTTCATAATGAGGTAAACAAGAATTTTTAAGTTCTAGTCTTAATAATGAGTGTTAGTTATATGCTAATTTCCTTTTCTATTTGAAAATAAAACTTGAGGACTTATTATCTTTGAATTGTCTGCAACTAACTGACATCGTATATATAATTAGTGCTCTAGAAACCAACTGTTTGGGGAAAATCACATTTAACTAGTTTTGAGTACAAACATTCAACAAATAATTTACTGACTGTTAAACTGTGGTCTTCTGGCAAAGTTTTAAATATCTGCATTTATAGGTATTTTAATTTGTGCATAAGTACTAAGTCGATTCACTCGTGTCTGACCCTTTGTAACACTAGAGACTGTAGCCCACCAGGCTCCTCTGTCCGTGGCCCTGGGCAAGAATACTAGAATGGATTGCCATGCCCTCATCCAGGGTATCTTCCTAGCCCAGGGATCGAACCCACACCTCTTAAGTCTCCTGCATTGGCAGGTGGGCTCTTTACCACTAGTGCCACCGGGAAAAGCCCTAATTTGTAGCGATCAGTAAGTATCAACTACTTTGTGTTTCACTTTTCATATGACAAGTTAAATACCATCATAAATAATATTAACAGATCACAGTATTCCCTATATAGAGAATAAGTAGAGATAAAGGAATATACACACCAGTACAAAATGCATACATTCACACTTTTTTAATATTTTAGGGGAGAAACAATATATTTCATAATTCAAATTTAATTCAACTCTTAAAAATATTTTTCTAATTTAATTCAAAAGTGTTTTTTTTTTTAATTAACAAATAAGCAGGAAAAGTTTACAAATCAGTCAGGGAATGTGGATGGTGCATCACTGAAACTGAGTAAAAATATTTTAAAGTTTCTCTTTTAGAAAAGANTTAAAAATATTTTTCTAATTTAATTCAAAAGTTGTTTTTTTTTTTTTAATTAACAAATAAGCAGGAAAAGTTTACAAATCAGTCAGGGAATGTGGATGGTGCATCACTGAAACTGAGTAAAAATATTTTAAAGTTTCCCTTTTAGAAAAGAGATCAGAGTGCAGTGGATTTCACTATCTAGAAATCTGTAAAATTTCAGGTACCAAGGTGATGCATTCTTTTGGAACGTAAGATGATCACTTGTTAAAGTTGCAGTAATTTAATGACGTTTATACTCAGCTATGTGTTTAGTGGACCCTATAATTTTTATGTTGAATCCTTCCCCAAACTACACAGACCTTTGGGAAAAGCCTACACACGCCATTTACCAAAGTAGTCTTTAATATATTGCTATATTGAGATCCTAAACTTCCTTCATCATTTAAATAAACATCAGTATAGATACAATATTATGGCAAATAGACTTTAAAGTGATCTCCATGACCTCAGCCTGTTAAGTCTTAATATAATCCCTCCCCTTAGTATGTGTGGGACCTGTGACTTGTTCTAACCAATGTGTGTGCTTAGTCTCTCAGTCATGTCCAACTCTTTGTGACCCCACCAGGCTTCTCTGTCCTTGGGGATTTTCTAGGCAAGAATACTGGAGTGGGTTGCCATGCCCTCCTCCAGGAGATCTTCTCAACCCAGGGATTGAACCCAGGTTTTCACATTGCAGGCAGATTCTTTACCATCTAAGTCACCAGGGAAGCCCATGAATATTGGAGTGGGCAGCCTATCCCTTCTCCAGGTTATCTTCCCAATCCAGGAATTGAACCTGGGTCTCCAGCATTGCAGGCGGATTCTTTACCAGCTGAGCTACCAGGGAAGCCCCTCTAACCAACAGACTATGGCAAATTGCAGAATGTCATTCCTATGATCACATTTACCTTAAATAAGATTCCCTCTTGCTAGTATACTTGCTCTAGAGTCTCTCCTCCACTAGCCTTGAAGAAGCAAGCTTTCATAAGTCCTCCAGCAGTAAGGAATGAAGTGCTGTCAATAATCACGGGAGCAAGGAGGCAGATCCCTTCCTGACTGACTTTCCGTATAAGAACACAGCCCTGGTAGACACTTGACTGCAACCTTGCAAGAGTCTCAGTAAACCCATGTCTAGCTCCTGACTCACAGAAACTGTGCAATAATAAATATATATCGAGTTAAATTTGTGGTAGCTTTTTATACCTTATAGAAAATTAATATAATATAAGAAAAAATGTTTGAGAAAAAAACAATATAGAGGATATCTTTTCCCATTCATTAACAAGAACACAGAAAAGTAGGTATACACAAAAACGGTAATAGCAAGGCAAAATGCATCTAATTCCAAGTGATCTTTTTGTGGTCAAAGTTAGTACCTGGCAGGTACATGGCAGGTGGGATATGGAGAGGGGAGTGCATTTTTATTATAACTGGCTTTTCAATGCAAATGGTGACATCATGTGAGTATCTAATGACCACTGCCACAAAAGTAGTTACTGGATAAATTCTCATAGCTAATATGATTTTTTGCTTTCCTAATATTCAAGTATGCCCTACTTGAAATGAACTAGCTGATTTGGGGTGCTCTATTGGAAATAGATCTCAAGATCCTAGAATTTTTCCTGAAATGACAGATTTAGTTCAGATCATATAGCTTGCATTTTCCCTTAGCATAAGCATTCTTCCTCTAATATTCCAAATAGTAGCTAGGTGAGAAGGTAACTCAAGGAATGTTTTGCCTAGATAAGCTAAAAATTTAGAAGGGGAAATGGAGAGATTTAGTTTAAAATGTGACTTATTCCCTAATAAATGAACATATAATCACAAGAAAGCGAAGAGTTGTTATAACCTCCAGAAAAGAAAAAAAAAAAAAATCACAAGACTGCAAAGAAAAGTGACTTAACCATCCCATACATAAAGAAAAAAAATTTAGGACTATATTTCATTCAGATGTGGATGGATACATTTCCAGTGTTAAATATGGAATTCATCAGTTCAGTTCAGTCGCTCAGTCATGTCTACCTCTCTGCGATGCCATGAATCGTAGCACACCAGGCCTCCCTGTCCATCACCATCTCCTGGAGTTCACTCAGATTCACGTCCATCGTGTCAGTGATGCCATCCAGCCATCTCATCCTCTGTCGTCCCCTCCTCCTCCTGCCCCCAATCCCTCCCAGCATCAAAGTCTTTTCCAATGAGTCAACTCTTTGCATGAGGTGGCCAAAGTACTGGAGTTTCAGCTTTATACATGGGCACAAATTTAGTTAGAAAGTAAACATTTCTGTGAGATTACTAGGTGATCCTTATTACAATTTACATAGAATATAATGACAAATCACAAAGAAAAACAAGCAAATTATCACAGATTAAAATCCTTTACACATTTTTCTAACCATAAATTCTCTTTCACATCTGAACTTAATAGTAGAATTTCATAGCTGATATTCAACACTCATTTCATTATTAAAATATATCAAAATTGATTTAAAAGACACAAAAGGAAAAGCAATCAGCTAAAAAATGTTTTCTCAGGCGTTTGGCCAATGGGCTCTGATTCACAGGAATATGGAAATGCAGCTGAAGACCATCTGAGAAGCACTTCCTGGTTTAAAAATGCCAGCAAGTGATTGATAAAGGAAGCTTACTGTAGGTTTCCATGTAACACAAAACAATAGAGTCCAACGTTGATAAACTTCCATGTTGTATTTTTAAGAGAGTATGGCTACAGCTTGAATCCTTCTTCTCACTTAAAACCAGAAAGAATTATGTAAAATACATTTGCCTTTTAGAAGATCAAGTCAGAACAGTCAGAAACTGCCAATCAGTGATTAATGAGCACACCAAAGTCACTGTCACATAAATGGATCAAGAAGGAGCACTGAGCAGAGCCCCCAGGGACTGTTTGTGAGCAAGCTGATGGCACTGGACCCCCATGGCCTGTCCCAGAAGGACAACGGGTGGGTTTCATCCACTGGGAGCCCCTGGCTTAGCAAGAAAGTCACATCATCTTAGAAATCAATAAATCACAATAGCAGATCAGAAGAAATACTCTTTCTGGCTTTCATTGACTGTACATTGCATGTTGAGCTCACTTTTCAGAGCAGTTTCAGCATTGTCTCCAGTTTTTGGAATATTTGTTTCTTTTTTTTGATATAGCCATCTCTGTTGATAAATGCGTATAGCAATGGCAGTGATGCAGAGCAAAATAAATATCACAACCGCTATCACACCTAGAGAGAAGGGAAAATACAAAGTCAGATTATAAACTGTAAATGTCAGCCTAACTAGAATCTACCTTAGCACCATTTATCATCAGAAAATTTGAAACCAAGTAATATTATAACTTGAAGGTTACTTCTAAGTCCATGCAAACTTTAGATACAGAGGTTTTATGCCTTAATTCCAAAGACATATATGATTGGATTCCAGTTAATGCCTTCACACTAAAGGACAGAAACACCATAGGCCTCTTAGGTCATGCTGCATACTAACTGAGTAAGCAGGTTTTTATTTTTAAAAGGTATAGACTGTGTAGCCCTATTATAGAGTGATTAAATGCTTTGTTGTTGTTGTGCAATTGCTAAGTTGTGACCAATTCTTTGTGACAGCATGGACTGCAGTGTGCCAGGCTCCTCTATCCTCTTAGTGTGCGTATCTATCTCCTAGTGTGCGTAGTTACCCATTCGTGTCCAACTCTTTGCAACCCCATGGACTGTATAGCCTGCCAGGCTCCTCTGTTCATGGAGATTCTCCAGGCAAAAATACTGGAGTGGGTTGCCATACCCTCCTCCAGGGGATCTTCCCAACCCAGGAATCTAACCCAGGTCTCCTGCATTGCAGGCAGCTTCTTTACCATCTGAGTGACGAGGGAGCTCAAATTTATGTCCATTGAGTTGAATATGCTATCTAACAGTCTCATCCTCTGCTGCCCCATTTTTCTTTTCACTTCAATTTTTCCTAGCATCAGAGTCTCTTCCAATGAGTCAGCTTTTTGCATCAAGTGGCCAAATGTCTATGTGTTTTAATGAAAATTTGATTAAACTGTTATGCTGATATACAGTTGAACTACAATAATGTGGTGTATATTTCATCTATGTCTATGAGACCAAGAGAGTCTTAAGTGATTGTTGCCTCTGGGGTTCTACACTCTTGTGTGACCCCCCTGTGACTTGCTGCTAACCAATACAAAATGACAAAGTTGATGGTCTGTACCTGATTATTTGTACATGATTACATGATTATGTTATATAAGACTGTAGCACCTGTACAGTTGGAGTCTCCTTCTTCCTGCTGGCTACATAGTAGACAATAACAGAATTTGGGGTGAGAGGCTGGGGTATCAGTATTATTTTGAAAGTTTCATGGATTATTTTAATGCACCATCAAGCTAAGCCATAGGGATATTAAGTCAAGCTATATCACATTAGTGAAGAATAAATATCNATGAGGTAGCAAGAGCCACGCTGGGAAACCACCACATGACAAGGAACTCTGTGTATGAGCCAGTGAAAATTTAGAAGCTCTCAGTGCTACAGCTGCAAGACACTGAATGCAGCCAACAATCTATGCAAGTGAAAAAGGCTCCAGCCCCAGTGGAAACTTCAAATGTGACCCCAGCCCAAGATCTCAAATGACACACATTCATTTCAGGATTGTGAGACCCTAAGCAGATGACCTAATTGAGATGTGTCCAAACTCCTGACCCATATAAACTGAGGAATAATACACATGGATTGTGTTAAGTTGCTAAATAGGTGATAATTTGTCATGTAGCAATTGATAACTAACATACTATATTATAAAAATCTGTAGAAATATCATAACATTCAGTTATATGAAAAGTAAAACATTTATCATGCTTGAAATGTTTTAAGTATTGAAGACATTAACTTTGCCAGTGGTTCTCAACCTTGGCTACATAGTAGACAATAACAGAATTTGGGGTGAGAGGCTGGGGTATCAGTATTATTTTGAAAGTTTCATGGATTATTTTAATGCATCATCAAGCTAAGCCATAGGGATATTAAGTCAAGCTATATCACATTAGTGAAGAATAAATATCCAATCCATCTGAAACAGGCAAAAAGGAACATTCACTAGTCAATATAGTTTTAAGATGATTGGCATAGGCATTAATTAGTATTTCTAATTAAAAATGTAAGCAAACACATATTAGTGTTTAGTTATGTAAATCAAAATTTGTATTGCAAAATGAAGTTTCTTTATTATACTCTGAGACAGACTTAAGCAAGTGTGATGGAGCCCAACAAACTTGAAGCTTGGTTGGGTGCAATTGGTCACAAAGATTCCTGAGCACATGCTATCAGGAACTCTGACTCCTTAGCTGAGAAGAGGTAGCATATTTATTACTTTATGAATATTCTTAAATATTTATTCATAAGTAGAATATTCATTACTTTCAATATATTTTCCATCTCATGTGAGAAACAATAACAGAGTTACTTTAATTATTTTTATGTTTAGTCATAGAGCTTTAAGAGCTATATCATGTTCAATTTTAGTGTCAGGGACCACTAACTTAGTAACAGTGATCAAACCACTAGCTCAGAGGATAAAGCGTCTGCCTGCAATGCAAGAGACTTGGGTTCGATCCCTGGGTTGGAAAGATCTCCCGGAGAAGGAAATGGCAGCCCACTCCAGTATTCTTGCCTGGAGAATTCCATGGACAGAGCAGCCTGGCGGGCTACAGTCCACGGGGTCGCAAAGAGTCAGACATGACTGAGCTACTTCACTCACTCACTGTTACACTGACCCACCTATACATTCACCTCTGACTCTACCTTGTTTTTGTTTTGTGAGATTTGGTGGGATCCTAGAATAACTTCCATCTCCACCCTCTATCTAAAGAGATTGAGATAATGTGAAGAATGCATCTGATGGCTTCCATAACCTTCCTATCAGCAACTCCAGTGTAAATGTGTTTTTGACAAGTGCTCATGCCTGTGTCTGTGTCTCTGTCTATCTACACGTCTGTATCTTTCTATCCATCCATCTGCCCATCCACAGCATAGATCACTTGGCAAGAAATCCTCTGTGATCTCTGGTTTACCAGGTTCAAATATTGATTAGGTTAATATTCCTTTCCTAGTGCTTCCTTTGTTTACAGGGGAGAAAATAAAAATGAAAAATGCAGAATATGGAGAAATTCACCTATTGGGATAATCCTTTAAACAGATCAAATAGTTGACACAAAGGTGAAGTCTGTGAACAGTTTTTTTTAAGTCTGATAGTTCTTTCAGGAATAATACACTGGAGGTCTAGGTACTCAGTAACTGACAAACCACACAGCCACCAGCCCCCATACAGATGGAAGGAAGGTTCAAGTACATTGTAGCATCCAGTAAACTGAACCCTTCTGTCCCTAAGACCTTCTGTGCTTGGCTCCCACGTATCAGGAGCCAAAGAGGCTTTCTCAGGGGAGTGACACTAGAGTAACTTACTTTGTACATCTTGCCAATGATGTTTAGCAAAAGCAATACAACTCTGTTCAGTGGTAAAGAATCTGCCTGCCGGTGCTGGAGATGCAGGAGACATGGATTCAATTCCTGAGAATGGCAACCCACTCCAGTATTCTTGCCAGGAAAATCCCATGGACAGAAGAGCCTGGCCAGCTACAGTTCATGGGGTCCCAGCAAGTCAGACATGACTGAACAACTGAGCACACACACGTGCAGGCAATAAAACTCTAAGGACCACATCTTTGTTCTATCATCAATTTGACTTTTATCTTTGTTCTCTCTAATAGAAGGGTACCAACTATTATAATCTGAAAAATTTTGAAATTTGGTTCCTACTTTGTAAATATTAATCACATTTAAGTTGATTTATTTTCACTTAACTTTGACATTATAGTGAAGTTTTCTCATTAAAAATAAATCAGAATGATTTAAGATTAAGACTTAAATTTTAACAAGAAAGTTATTCCTTTTGGATANTGGTTCCTACTTTGTAAATATTAATCACATTTAAGTTGATTTATTTTCACTTAACTTTGACATTATAGTGAAGTTTTCTCATTAAAAATAAATCAGAATGATTTAAGATTAAGACTTAAATTTTAACAAGAAAGTTATTCCTTTTGGATATGCATTATAAATAATAGTTATAGTTTTTATTTGTCTTTGGAGTTATAAGATGAAGGTCATATTCCTCACTCATTACAAAAATAAAAATAATTGATACAGAAATGGAAATAATGACATTTTTACATAGATTTGATCAGCACTTTAAAATGTCTAAATACTTCACTAGTTGTCTGGAGAAACCTGGTATCTTAATAAATGCAGGCAGGTCCAATCTGAGCAGGTATGTAGCTGGCCTAACCCAGTCCAATCACCCAGCTCTAGGAGTAATTACTTCACTTTGAGGTGGCAAAGAATGGAGAGTAGTTTACTTCTACTCACCAAGCAGAGTTTGCAACTGACTCATATTTCCATAATCTAATTTAAAAAATTAAAATGTTCTTTAAATGATAAGGAGGGAGAATTGAATATTAATTTTTGAGTCCTACCTGGATAAGTTTTGTTTCAGGGAATATAATAGAAGATATTTAAAGTGCAGTTACTTTTACTTCTTCATATATATATATATATATATATGAATGATTTATTTAATGGATAGCTATATCTATCTATCTAGCTAGCTAGCTAGCTAGTTACCTATCTCTCTGCCCAAAGATAAGCTTGATGCTAGATACAGTTTTACATCTTTATGTTTATGTAAACGACAATTTGTATAATTTAGGTGTTTCTCCCAATAAATGTTGCATTTTTTATTTTAAATAAAATTTATTTTCCTTTTAAATTTAGAGAATAATTGTTTTGCAATGTTGGGTCAGTTTCTATTATACAACAAGGTGAATCAGCAGCCTTCCACTAGCTATTTTACACACAGTAGTGTATATATGTCAATGTTGCTTTATGTTTTATTTTTAATATTATTTAAGTGTTCTGGGCTAAGGGGCTGACTTCTGGCTATTTTAAATCAAAGAAGTAAAAGTAAATGTGTCTTAAATATGCATACATTCTGAGAGAAACTAATGACTATTTTCAAGTGAAAACCTCTTATTATTATAGTTCGGCAACCATCCTTTAAAAAAGAGGAGCCATCAGTTCCTTCTACAAAGCTTTTTCGAAGGAGCTGAGTTAGGTACAGTTACATCAAAAACATTCGCACATGTACGTGGTCTGCCATTGACCTTACAATCATCACGGATTCTCAGATATTGTTTGGACTTTGCTAACAGTTACAACAGAACCAAGGAAGAGGTCATTTGCGGCCCCATTACCTCCGATGACCGCGGAGTCACTTCTGTCCGCATTAACTAAGGGCCGTCCCTCATCCGTTGGTCCAGAACGACCTACAGCAGAAAAAGGGAGGATGACAGTGGAAAGGAGGAGTTTTGAGAAATCCACAAACATTTGAAAGAGGAGCAGATAATGCAGTGACAGAAACGAATTTGAAACGAAGAACCAAGAATGGAAAGACCAGAGAAGTGAGAAGATGAATTGAGGACTTTGGGGAACCTCTGGCATGGAGATTCTGAGCATAATCTTGCTGGCATGTGAATCGCAGTTGTACGGGGACGGAGAAGGAGTGGAAGACCGCAGGGAGGGGGCCACACACCTGCACCGCCTGCGAGAGGGCGGGTCGCCTCCCGCGCTGGGGCTCCGGGCCCCGCCCCATCCGCGCAGCGGGACGCGGTGGCCACGTGTCCGCGGACGGTGACCTGGGAGTGGCCGCCAGAGCGCAGCGCCGCCTTCAGAGGGACTGCAGGCCCGAAGCGTACCGCAGAAAGGCAGCCAGTGAAGCCGCGCGCGCCGGCCCGCAGCGTGTCCGGGTCCGCGCCGAGAGGCTCTGCGGACAAAGAAGTAGGACACACCGTTAGGGCTCCTGGGCATCTGGCGGGGGCGCCAGACCAGCCCGCAGCAGTGATGAACTGAGCCTCCCTCCCAGCCCTCCACCCTTTCTTCCTTAGGAAAAGATCCACAGCCGCACCAGAGAGGCCTTGGTCGATGCCCTGCGGTTGTTCACTTCCCGTGGGAAAAAATTAAAGCTTCCTTGGATGCAGTCACTGTTAACGGGAGAATGAAATCCTCTTCCACCAAAGCAGTTTTCAAAATATTCTGAACAGGATTTGTAACCAGTATTCTAGATGGTTGGTGACCTAGGTCTCGTAAGGACGGCAGAGTTCTAGGAACTCCTTCTGAAGTTACCTCCTAATTAATATTTTAGTCTTGCTGACTGTTCTGAGCCTCACAGTGAGGGCGTCTCCTTACCCACAACTGCTGTCCCAGGAACGCCACACCCCGCTTTCTTCTCCCCTCTCCACAAGGGTGATCTCTGTCCCTAAATAAAGGCTTGCCCTCACCAACCCCATCCTGATCCCCATTCTCACCCCAAACTGACAGAGGTTGGTTATTATGACCTAAAGAAGAGCTGCGATTGACACAGGAGAGCAGAGCATCTATTCCTTCGTTTCAGTGATGCCTACCTCCCGCAGTGCACTTGCTCAATGGGCAAGAAATCTGATCCAAGGCCCCTTAGTTGTAGACTTTCAAGTTTAAATGTGTTGGTCAGGGAAGGAAAAATCTGCATCCCCCACAGAGGAAATCACGTCATTATGAGGCAACTTCGGCATCTGCTGTCAAACTCCTTCCTGCTTCATCATGTATAGAAAGGCTCATAGTCTCTTCTTTTTCAAACAGTCAGTTATCAAGAATTTACCAAATGACTCCCATAGTCTGGACATTGTGTTAAGCAATTTATAGAGGTTATTTCTTAATGCTCAAACCACCCGGAGTACTTTTATTCCTATTTGAAGTTAAATTGACACTGGTTCCAAATAGGAAAAGGAGTATGTCAAGGCTGAATATTGTCACCCTGCTTATTTAACTTCTATGCAGAGTACATCATGAGAAACGCTGGGCTGGAAGAAGCACAAGCTGGAATCAAGATTGCCAGGAGAAACATCAATAACCTCAGATATGCAGATGACACCACCCTTATGGCAGAAAGTGAAGAGGAACTAAAGAGCCTCTTGATGAAAGTGAAAGAGGAGAGTGAAAAAGTTGGCTTAAAGCTCAACATTCAGAAAACTAAGATCATGGCATCCGGTCCCATCACTTCATGGGAAATAGTTGGGGAAACAGCGGAAACAGTGTCAGACTTTATTTTCTTGGGCTCCAAAATCACTGCAGATGGTGATTGCAGCCAAGAAATTAAAAGACGCTTACTCCTTGGAAGGAAAGTTATGACCAACCTAGA
>SJYV01028999.1:318255-350308 GCA_006410875.1 Neotragus pygmaeus | reverse complement strand
GTCAGACTTTTTTTTTTTAGGCTCCAAAATCATTGCAGATGGTGACTGCAGTCATGAAATTAAAAGACGCTTACTCTGTGGAAGGAAAGTTATGACCAACCTAGACAGCATATTTAAAAGCAGAGACATTACTTTGTCAACAAAGGTTCATCTAGTCAAAGCTATGGTTTTTCCAGTAGTTATGTATGGATATGAGAGTTGGACTGTAAAGAAAGCTGAACACTGAAGAATTGATGCTTTTGAACTGTGGTGTTGGAGAAGACTCAAGAATCCCTTGGACTGCAAGGAGATCCAACCAGGAGATCAGTCCTGGATGTTCATTGGAAGGACTGATGTTGAAGCTGAAACTCCAGGACTCTGGCCAACTGATGCGAAGAGTTGACTCATTTGAAAAGACTGATGCTGGGAAAGATTGAGGGCAGGAGGAGAAGGGGACGACAGAGGATGAGATGGCTGGATGGCATCACCGACTCAATGGACATGGCTTTGCGTGGACTCCAGCAGTTGGTGATGGACAGGAAGTCTTGATGTGCTGCAGTTCATGGGGTTGCAAAGAGTCGGACATGACTGAGCAACTGAACTGAACTGACATGTTAAAACTGAGCGGTAAACTTTGCTGTGTTAACTTCTTTCTCTTGCAGCTCATGCTACCGTCAGTTAAACTGGCAGCCTCAAGAGCAGTCTTCCTGGACCGTTTCATCAGAAGGAAGATTACAGGTGTCTCTTTCTTCCTTTCATGGAACCAAAACCCTCCCCCAGATGCTCCTCACTGGTACTTGAGCCGTTCAATCTGATTCACCAGCAGTATTGCCATACTTCCTGAGAGGCCGGCCTTGGGTGACTGGATGATACGGACTGGCCAACCACGCCTCCCGACCCTCCAAGAGCAGCAGGAAAGCCACACGCGGGCACGGTGTCCTTATCACAGATGGAGAGTGGGTGCCAATGGCCACAGCTACTTCCTGTCGGGCTAAGTGACTAAATGGAGGTGCTGGGTACCTGGGTCCACTGGGATCACAGAATCATGCCATCCACTGAAAGGTGAAAAGAGGATTCCCCCATTCAAACTGACTGAACGAGAATAGTGTTCCCTTGGCATGTCTGCCTCGTCTTGCGGGAGGGGGCTGAAACGTGAACCCCCAGGGAGGCTCGTCTCCACCTCTACCGGGTTAGAGCGAACCCTGAAATGCACACAAAAGGGCTCTGTCCTAATCTGCTGACCCTATATCCATTACATGACTTAAGGCACAGACAAAAGCAAGTTAAGTTGCTCGTCTGGATAATCAAAAGGGCAGCAGCCACATTCAGTGACCTGGCAGAGAGCCTCAAGCGTCTCTGGGAGGTGGGTTGTTTCTTATCTGTGGTTTCCTTGAATTGTTTTCCTAGAACTCTCAAGTCTTCAGGGTCCCAAAGTCCCATCTGTCTTACAATTACTCTTCCATAAACAGTCCTCCTTCCTAAGGTCAGGAGAAAATGATGCCCCGGGCTAGGCATCAGGGTGAGCCAGGGGTCCGGCGCTGCTCTGCTTCCGGAGGTGAAAAAAGAAGAGGAATACAGAGGCAAGGCTTCACCCCAAGTTCACGGCTCCTTGCTCTTTGACCGGGTGTGGTGGGAAGGCGGGGTGGGGGCGAACTTAAGTGTGTTCAAGTGCCAGCAAATTATATTGACGCTGTTTAAACTCTGATGCTGTCCACAGAAAAAGGGGCCATCTCTCCCGGAACTAGCCTTTCCATTATTTATACACGTACCTACACACACACACACACACACACACACACACACACACACACACACACAGACACACACACACACACACACACAGACACACAGACACACAGACACAGACACAGACACACACAGACACACACACACACACACACACACACACACGGAAAACCGCAAAGGGCCAGGAATACAGTCTTTCAGTGAAAGATTCCAGCAAAGTCTGAAGTGACTGCCGCCAGCAGACTGTCTAGAGCTGCAGAGGACGGCGCTCCGGGGCAGCCAGCCCACTCCAGCCCGCCGGCTCAGGAAGGAAAGACAGTACTGCCTCCGTCTCGCGAACCCAGGACTCTTCCAGAAAAGAACTAGAAGACAGTTTGGCCTGGGCACGGGGGCACCCAGGGCGACGGCGAGTGCCGTGGACCTGAGAGGCACCTGGGACCCAGTGGAACTGGGTCCGATGGGAAGATTAGCCCAGGATATACCTTCTAACAACATCATGCTCTCTCCTTACAGACCACCCCACCAAGGAAGTGTGATACAATTACTGCTATGGGAGAGGGAACTGTCTCACCACTCTTTATCATGAAAAATGATTCAGGGAAAAAAAAAAAAACCTGATGGAGTTATTTAACAAGAATTCACACAATTACAAAAACCAGTCTGCCCCTCTTTTCAGGAAGAGAAATGGTTTGGTCATCAGAAACTCTGCTCGGCTTAGTCAGATCAGTGCCCGGAATTCTGTGAACTTGAGGTCGAGCTGCCAAGATTTAACAGAAACCTCAATAGAAGGAAGTGTTTGCACAGACACCAGAGTGAGGGGCTAACACAGCCAGGGTGCGACTCCAGGCACCACGCAGAGAAGAAAACCAGCTTGGCTGATTTCCCCCTCAACCCTGGAACTTTAAAGAAAAAACAAAAGCTCTTACCTAGCTCTCCCCGGAGGTTGACAAGTTCTTGAGATAGGGTTTTGTTTTGTTTCAGTGCTTCCTCTCGCTGTGGAAAACACACATCAAGTTACTAATGTTTTCAAGAGGGTCCCTTTTCAGTAAAGCACACACACTTGTTATCACCAGGAAAATGAGACTCAGAATTGAGAAGCCAAGATATGAATCATTTAGGCTAAACAGTTTGTGTTGTTAAAAAAACACAGATGTCCCTTAGTTGTTCAGGAAATTCACATTGCAAAAAGTCTGTATTTTCTCAGGTTCCACACTGAATGGCCCGTTTTAAAAATATTGACTTTGAGCCACGCTTCATTGCCAATCCCAGAACCTTTCTGCTGATGCATACTGTACTTCAGACGTAATGCACTCTCCTCCTCCAAGGGCAACGAAGGCCTCATCAGTGAAAGATAAATATTTAATGTTCTAAACACATATACTTCATGCACTTTGTCCTATATTTGCAAATAGAAAACTTTCCTTAGGAGGAGGACAGTACTTTACTTCTAAAAGGAAGACACACAAGTCTGTTATAAACCTCTGGTCAAAATAGTAATAATAACCCTTTAAAGACACAATGAAATTAATTTTACTCTGCTCAACATTATTTCTAAGGATGATGCTATGTCCGATTGGCTAAGATGTTAGAAAAACATGCCAAAGAAAACCAGGTTGCTCTTTCAGAATAAAAAAAAAAAAAAAGCAATGATCAGTCTTGCAAAAGAGAACAATTTTCAAGTTACCAGCAACTCATAGCAAGCACACAGACCCTCATCCTTGTACGAATACGGCAATGAGATACAGTTTCTTAACAGGCAGACTCCCTCCCACCGGCGCGTTAAGGAAGGAGAAAGCAGAATTCACAGCTCTCTGGAAATGTCCCCGCTGGGACCGCCCAGGACCCAGCTCTGCAGCCTTGCCGAGGCTAGACGTCCGCGCTGCGGACCGAGATCACGGGACCGGCCTTTGCAGGGGAAGAGTTGCTTGTCATTCAGAGCATTTCCCCCTGCTAAGATCAGACAACCTCTGCCTGCCTCCCTGACATTCTTCAAGAAAACCGCTAGAAGCAAATCCCAATTACCCTTGTTGCCGCACATGGAGGATACAGGCACATTTTGCTGCCGGAGCAGCCCATTTTCCAGCTTCTGTCTCCAACTCCCCCCACCCCCCAGCACCGGCCGAGGAGCGCACAGGTGGCCACGCCACCCACCGGGCCGGTCCGTCTACATTCAAAGCTCCGCCAGGAGGAGCGCCATTGGTCCTCGCCCGGCCTTACTCACGTCCTGCAGGTTGGCGTGTGTGCTTCGGACGCCTCTCCTCCCAGGAGCTGATGCTGCAGCTTCTGCCTTTGGCACTGGCAGCCCGCGATTACTTAAAGCCACAGCCCTTCATTTATGAGAAACCAGAGCCAGACCTTAGGCTGATCGATTGCCACTTACTTAAATATCAGCTGGTCCAGTGGAAAGAAAAACCAAGCTCCTCTGCGGTGGATAATGGAGTTATTTTTAGATGTGTGCGCCTTTTTTATTCCCCTCTCTAATTGAGGTCATTAGATGATTACTCTTGCTAATAGAAAAAGGAAATTTGTTCTTCAAAACCTTTGTGCTAAGTGAGTTATGAAAGAGGAGATGAATGGTGTGTGTTGCGTGACATTGTAAAATGAATGCTTTTTCCCAGAAAAATTAGCGTGAATGCTTACAACATGGTCCACTGGCATTTTAAGAAGTGTGACCTGCTGATTTGAGAGTTGGCGATCAGATCTATTTTATGATTTTTGTTTTGTTTTGTTTTTTACTGTGTAGCCATTTCTCACTTAAAAAGGTAGGGAAGTTAACGATACACTAGCACTGTTGTGGACATTTAACGGTGACTGGAATTTAAGTACATTTTGGCCTTAATGGTATTCTAAGTGCTTGATTTTTAAAATGTAGTATTAGGTTGTTCTGAAAACACAATTCAACAAATCCAAGGTTTNAAGATCATGGCATCCGGTCCCATCACTTCATGGGAAATAGTTGGGGAAACAGCGGAAACAGTGTCAGACTTTATTTTCTTGGGCTCCAAAATCACTGCAGATGGTGATTGCAGCCAAGAAATTAAAAGACGCTTACTCCTTGGAAGGAAAGTTATGACCAACCTAGATAGCATATTAAAAAATAGAGATATTACTTTGCCAACAAAGGTCCATTTAGTCAAGGCTATGGTTTTTCCTGTGGTCACATATGGATGTGAGAGTTGGACTGTGAAGAAAGCTGAACGCTGAAGAATTGATGCTTTTGAACTGTGGTGTTGGAGAAGACTCTTGAGAGTCCCTTGGACTGCAAGGAGATCCAACCAGTCCATCCTAAAGGAGATCAGTCCTGGGTGTTCACTGGAAGAAATGATGCTGAGGCTGAAACTCCAATACTTTGGCTACCTCATGCGAAGAGTTGACTCATTGGAAAAGACCCTAATGCTGGGAGGGATTGAGGGCAGGAGAAAAAGAGGATGACAAAGGATGAGATGGCTGGATGGTATCACTGACTCAATGGACATGAGTTTGAGTGGACTCTGGGAGTTGGTGATGGACAGGGAGGCCTGGCGTGCTGCGATTCAGGGGGTCGCAAAGAGTCGGACACAACTGAGCGACTGAACTGAACTGAACTAAGGGACAAATGAGATCATTATATTATTCTTTCTTCTTTAATGAATGCATGTACCTGCCATAGATTATGTGTATATATTCTCAAAGTTTTTTTAGCTGGCATAATACATGCATGCTAAGTCACTTCAATCATGACTTAGGTCCTACTCTTTGTGACCCCGCAGACTGTAGCTCACTAGGCTCCTCTGTTCATAGTATTCTCCAGGCAAGAATACTGGAGTGGTTGTCGTGCCCTCCCCCAGGGGGCTGGCACAGTAGCCAGCCTTTAATTTCACCCTGAGAATTTGAGCTCTGATCCAATCTATCATGATGTTGTAGATAAACTCTCAGAAGACAACCTTTGTTTCTGTTGAGTTTGAGTTTTTGAGGAGCACTGCTCTTTTGTCTCCATTTCCTGATGAATATAAATAATAATAAATAGCTTTTATGGGACAGGTATCATCCAGTACATACATGCTAGACACTGAAAATAAAGGGTCATTGTTATCATAAAGTGAGCATTTAGAGCAAGATTTAATGACTTGCCTCATGTTATACCACTAGTAAGCAGTTGGAGAGAACTTTTGAATAGGAGCGTTTGAACTCTGAAGCCAGGAGTATAACCTTGCTACCTTTGAGCTTTGTCAGCTAGCTTTATCTGGTGCATCAGTTACAGAAGGTGACTGTCCTTAACTCATCCATCTCTCTCATGCAACATATGGGAGCTACTGGTAGACAGTGTGTTTTATTCTTGTCTTCCCCTGTACTTAGCTTAGTGTCTGTTACACAGGACATATGCAATATATATTTTATAATCAAAGAATACATTTAGTCCTATTACCACCCTTCTGTGGATGGTCTGGCTGTTGAAATTTTTAAAATGTGGCCCTCTGAAGGTGTGGTCTGAGAAATTCAGAGGTCCCTCCTTGTGATTCTGGGAAAGACTGAAGGCAGGAGAAGGGGGCAACAGAGGATGAGATGGTTGGATGACATCACCAACTCAAGGGACCTGAGTTTGAGAAAACTCCAGGAGATGGCAAAGGACAGAGAATCCTGGTGTGCTGCAGTCCACAGGGTCCACAGAATCAGACACAACTGAGCAACTCAACAACAACACCACCACCACCTTGTGATGAAAGATGACATGCACTGGCTTCAGCTAAGGATGTATGTCAATAGTTGGCTGACGTCTTATGCCACTGAGTTTTACCAAAAGTCATGGTAACTAAACACGTTCTTATTTGTCATTAAAGGTGACCAATATACTCTGAAGCTTCTTTTGAAGGATGAAAACATATGCCACTCCTAAATATGCCACTTTGGCATAAGGATTATTTACTTGAAAACAGCAGGTAGAAGGACACTGAAGTCCATTTTACTTCTTGAAAGCAGCAGATAAAACTTCCATGGAAAAGCTGCCTTCTCTGTACCAGGAGGGAAAATGCATTGTTATGACCAGAGATAAGCAGTGCAGACCAGAGAAATCTGTACCTACAAACATTGTTAACAGATTGTTAAAACAATACCTTCCTTCACTCTCCTCATACATTTCATTTACTTTTTCATAATCACTGATCTTTGTTCAAATTAGTATATAAATACTTGGGCCTACCTGCTTTTTGGGTCTTCAGTTTCCTATGAGGGCCACATGTACATTTACAAATCTTTATGTTTTTCTCCTGTTAATATATCTTAAGTAAAAATAATTCTCGGGCCCAGTTATAGATCTTAAGAGAAAAGAGGTCAAGCATTGTCTCCCCTACAAACTCATGGGGTGGATTTCTTGAATGTTATTACAGGTTGTTACTTTTTCTCCTATTAAACTTCATTTCATAATGAGATAAATTTTTTATCTTTATTTCTCCTGGCTTGACAAAGAGCTGTACCTTCAAGAAAAATGGTCTAACTTTGAGATTTTCAGCAAATGCACAGGGAGCTATTTCAGCTTACAAAATTTTGTTTATGAGTTTAAAGTTGCAAAAGTAATGTTTGCTATGGAAAAGACCTCTAAAAAGACCTAAACTCAAGGGGCATGCATTTGCATTGTTATAATCTCATAAATATCTCTCTGACACACATAGCTATATTGGCCAACTTGATTAAATGAAATATCAAATAGCTTTATGCATGTGGAATTTTAGGTAGATTCCTAAGTACACTGAAGTAAAATGAGCTTGGCACAACCTCGCTAAAGGATTATCAATTAAAACGGTACTTGAAAGATGACATTAAAAAAAAATTTTGGATTCAGACAGTACGTTTCTTAAAGGAAGACACCCTTGCTTGTGTAACCCAGGACTTTTGCAAGACTAAAATACTGGAGAAAAAAATTACAGGTAAAATAAAAGTTTTAGCTGTTGGACAAAAAGAGCAACTAGATACTACTAGCTTTTCTGGTCAAAGTTTTGACCTGAGCACTACCAGGCAAGGGTAACAGAAGGAACCCAGGACAGACATATATCATAATAAGTTAGATCAATTTTATGGAATTTATTTTTTAAAAGATAACCTGGCTTCATATCTGTAGATAATGAAAGAAAGAAACATCAGTAGTATATTATATTGCATTATATTTTCCCATATTTCAAGATACTTTATTTATATATATGCATATGTGGATTTGAGAATGTGAATATGTATGGGGGATTTATATGTATCTGAATAGCCTATCATTAATCATGTAGCTTTAATTATGTTGTGCATGTATGTATGGGTATAAATATACACTGAAAGTTTTGGTGTTCATAACTTTCTGTCATTTCCCCACCCTGACGTCATGGTTTTTTGTTTTTTGTTTTTTTGATTGGAGTAACTCTAGTATATTCTTCAGATGGGATGCTTCAGTTCATTTCAGTTCAGTTCAGTCACTCAGTCATGTCCGACTCTTTGCAACCCCATAAATCGCAGCACGCCAGGCCTCCCTGTCCATTACCAACTCCCGGAGTTTGCTCAGACTCACGTACATCGAGACCGTGATGCCATCCAGCCATCTCATCCTCTGTCGTCCCCTTCTCCCGCCCCCAATCCTTCCTAGCATCAGAGTCCCTTCCAATGAGTCAACTCTTCACATGAGGTGGCCAAAGTACTGGAGTTTCAGCTTCAGCATCATTCCTTCCAAAGAAATCCCAGGGCTAATCTCTTTCAGAATGGACTGGTTGGATCTCCTTGCAGTCCAAGGGACTCTCAAGAGTCTTCTCCAACACCACAGTTCAAAAGCATCAATTCTTTGGCGCTCAGCCTTCTTCACAGTCCAACTCTCAAATCCATACATGACCACAGGAAAAACCATAGTATATTTAATCTCAATCTTTCCTTGTTATCTAAAATATCTTTTATAACCTTGTCAGATAAATTATATATTAGATGCTTGAGCTTCAGTCATTCTTCTTAGCAGTATAGCTATATCATTATATCATTTTTATTCTGTTGTTGCAAATGAAAAATTGGAAGCTGATACCAATACTATTATTTTTATTGTAGCAACTTCTGCCTGAAAAGTTTGGAAGACTTTTCTCTATGGTTTTGTGATTCAGGGATTTTCCCAGAATTTCTGCAGGTGTGTGTCTATTCTCATTAGGATAAATAAGTCCTTTCAATCTGCAAGTTAGCTTTTCCTTTAGTTAAGATAAATTTTTTAATATATAATTTTTGTCTTTGCTTTTAATTCTCTTTTTGGATCTCCAATTATTCATACTAAATGTTCTAAATCTAACTTCCAAGTCCCTTTTATTTTCGTTCCTAATTTCTGCTTCTTAAGCTTTTTGCTTACAGCATGATACTCCATGTCACTTCTAAGGAAAATCAGTGATGATTCTCTTCTTTAGATCATCCAGCGACATTTTGAAAAGTCATATTAACTCCCAGAGTTATGTTTGTATCTGTATGTGTGATTTTATTAAAATATCCTTGAGTGCCGAGTTTTATCCTAGTTTTCTGTCTTCTTCAATAGTTCTAAATTGATGTGGAAATTTTGTTGTTTTTTTCTTCTTGCCCCATCCCCACTCTTACTTTTAGATTCTCTTAATGGTGGCATCATTATTGACTTATATATTTATTGGGATGGCTTGTTGGAACTCCATGGCTGGAGATGTTATATGATATACAAGTCCTGACATTCTGGACAGTGCCACTTCTCTGCCCCTGTAGTCAGCAGTAGACCTGCAGGCAGACTGTCTGACTTCTTATGAAGCATAAGAAGAGGTCTCTCACCCTTGCCTTCACCGTGGTAGGAAGAATATGACCCAATGATCCAGCCCTTTATCAGCTTCAGAAGGAGCAGAGAGAACAGGGATCATCATGTAGAACAATGTTGACCTTCGCTATGGAATTCTTGAGTTCTCTAAAAGGCAAGCTTTCCCCAGGATCCACAGGCTTCACACACCACCCAAGACTCTGCTATGTCCTCCTCCAGCTGCTGCTGCTGCTGCTAAGTCGCGTCAGTCGTGTCCGACCCTGTGCGACCCCATGGACAACAGTCTACCAGGCTCCTTTGTCCATGGAATTCTCTAGGCAAGAATGTTGGAGTGGGTTGCCATTTCCTTCTCCAATGTCCTCCTCCAGTCCAGCAGGCAAATCCTCAACTCTGATCTCTTATTCACACTTCCCTGCCCTCTTCTGCCTGCTGGGATGGCCCTACAGTTCCTGGGTTTAGTGGTACAAGTAAGTTGAATTGGGAGTAGAAACAAGTCTTACAGTCCAAGCTGCCATTTCCTAGACATAGGTCCACACAAAGTCACCATTCAAATTAACAGAACTGTGCTTAAAAACAGTGTGAATCTGTCTTCCCTATTAGCTGGCTCCTGAAATCTCATCCTTAAGGATCCTTCCTTTTGGCTCAAAAATCTTCCCTTTAAAGTGCAAAGAGAAAAAAAAAAGTGGGGGAAACCTTAGGCAAAATTTAATGCATATTAAAAATTTACATATTAGGATGAAAATGTTTGATCAACCCTTAGCTTGAGAACACAGGCATCAACAAGAAGTAAGGGCAAAACAGGTGCACCTTCAAGGTAGGGTAAGGAAAGGGCAGGAAAGTGGTTTGAGTGTGAATGTGAAGCAAAGAAAGGTTTAGGAAAGAGTGTGATAAGGGCAGAGAATAAAGTTCATTTCCACTGTAATTTTGAGTAAACCCCCTTAAATCACTTTGAATGAAAACAAATTCAGTCTATTTTTTCTCTTAAAAAATGTCTACAATACAAAATCTTGAGAGCAGTATCAGATTTCCAACAATTCAGGACATAAACATTCTCAACTGTCTCAGGTATTGCTAGTGTTGCCTTTAAAATATATTGCCAAGGCCATGCATTCTAACACAAGAGATGATTTCCGGTTTTGTGAGGAACAAGCATGTTAATGAAAGGTCCACAAGGAAGGGAAGGAGCAAAGAATTAAGGTGTGTGTGAAGAGCTTTCTGCTACCCACAACGATCAGTGCTTCTGAAAGGCACTGGCAGTAAATAGTGGAATAGCAAAAAGAATATTTCCAAGATTCCCTAAGGCTCTCATCTGCAAGCAAGTATCAGGAAAAGTGAGCTGTACATGGAATTGCAAGAAGCAATGAAGAGCATTAGAAAGTGTAAATACGTAGTTAAGTGAATACTGACTGTTGAAACAACAGCAGTAATAATATCTTATGGAAAAAATAATATCCATAAGTGAAGTGCATGACAACAATGGCAAAAAGGGTGGAAGAGGAAGTAAAACGGGAATAAAAATAAGGTTTTTATGTGGTTTGGGAAATGTACATTCAAAGTAGAATGTAATAAATCAAGTATGAGTAACCTTTGGGGTAACTGCTAAAAAAATAAACAGGTATAGCTGTAAAGCTGATACCGAAGATTAATAGTCCCAAACTGGAAGTAATTCAGCTTCACATTAACATGAGAATAAACAAACTGGTATATTCATGTAATAAAAGACTATCAAGCAAAAAAAGCTAGTGAACCATGACTACATGCAACAAATGTTAAAAAAAACATTTTGGCAAATGGAGTTGGCTAGACAGAATATAAATATCAACCTGCTATTTATTTTGGACTTGATGAAACAGTGAACATCCTTTATTCTAAATAAATGACATGATTAGAAAATGATGCTAAGTAGAATTTTCAGTCTGTCTTTTAAACAATTCATCATTGGAGGGACCTGATTTTCAGAATCAGCAAGAAGTGACTTATTCTCCCTTCTCTGCACCCCACTTCCACCACACCAAACTATCGCTGGCACTTGCAGCCAATACCCAGGAAGAAATCTTTGAAACTCTGAGCACTTTAACAAGCACTCCCAGAAGGTATTTCCTGGAATAATTGTTGTTTAGTCACTAACTGGTGTCTGACTCTTTGCTACACCATGGACTGCAGCCCACCAGGCTCCTCTGTCCATGGGATTTTCCTAGCAAGAATACTGGAGTGGGTTGTCATTTTCTCCTCCAGGGGAATCTTCCCAATGCAAGGATAGAACCCTCATCTCATGTTTGGCAGGTGGATTCTTTACCACTGAGCCCCCCTGGGAAGCCCAATTGGAAGAATAGTCTTTAGTAAACTAAAAAGGCTCTTCCTATGATAACATTTGAGTAGTCTTTCACATAACAAAGAAACATTGTCAGAATTCTACATGTTTGCTGCTTTCAGCTCATCAGTCCTTCTCTAAATTGTGGTTAGGCTCATGTAGCCTCTCCTTGATGGAGAAGGCAATGGCAACCCACTCCAGTACTCTTGCCTGGAAAGTCCCGTGGACGGAGGAGCCTGGTAGGCTTCAGTCCATGGGGTCGCGAAGAGTCAGACACGACTGAGCGACTTCACTTTTACTTTTCACTTTCATGCATTGGAGAAGGAAATTGCAACCCGCTCCAGTGTTCTTGCCTGGAGAATCCCAGGGACGGGAGCCTGGTGGGCTGCTGTCTATGGGGTCGCATAGAGTCGGACACGACTGAAGTGACTTAGCAGCAGCAGCAGCAGCAGCCTCTCCTTGATATACCCTTACTCCCATTCAGAGGTCCAAGTTCTTCCCTCTGTTTTCCATCAAATCCTATTCTTGAATAAACTCATTCATACAATAGAAGAAATGTACAGTTATGACTCAGTGTTCCAAATCTTACAGGGACATGTCCAGAAAATGCATTATTAGCAAAATAAATAAATCTCTAATGGATTTTTTATTATTCAGATATAATTCACATCTCATAAATTTCACCTTTTTAAAGTGTACAGTTCAGTGGGTTTTTTACAGTTATAAAACTATTCCCAGTATGCAACTGCAGAATCTATCACCCCCAAAGAAATCCTGTACATATTAGTGTACATATCACTCCTCAGTCCTACCTGCCCCGAGTCCCTGGTAAATCTGAACTGCTTTCTGTTTCTATGGATTTAACTATTCTGGACATTTCATATAGAAGTCATACAATATGTAATCNGAGTAGGGAGAGGTTATACAGTCAGGGTATAGGATAAGGATCGAGGCAGTTCTTCTGCACTGTTTCAGAAGGGTGGGGTTGCTGACCTGATTCGGGTGTGTGCAGGGTCCCAGGTCTCCTCTCCCAATCTTGAGGAGCCTCTCTGGGCCCTTTAACTTGGCCTCAGGTGCTTTCCTTGGTGCTTCTCCTTTGTTTCCATCAGTTCAGGTCAAGTCCGGAGAACTCAGAGAAGGTCATGCAGGCTGGAGTCTTGCCTACTAGGAATGGGAGATAAAAAGGCTTCCGTTCCCAGGAGCCCCATGGGGCCCTGCTCAGCATCAGAACGCTGCTCAGTGTTACCTGGCAGCCTGGATGGGAGGGGAGTGAGGAAGAATGCATGCCTGAGTCCCTTTGCTGTCCACCCGAACCTATCACAACACTTTTTTTTGTTTCTTTTTCTTTTTTAAAAAAAAGTAATGTGGCTGCGCCAGATCTTAATTGCAACATGCAGGATCTGGTTCCCTGATGAGGGATTGAATCTGCGTTGGGAACGTGGAGTCTCAACCACTGGATCGCCAGAGAAGTCCCTCACAACACTGCTAATCGGCTATACTCCAATATAAAATGCGAAGTTCTTTTTTCTTTTTTTAGAAGTTTTGTAAAGAAAGAATGTTTTACGCACGCGAGGTGTCATTGTGCCAGGACACACTGCTGCGTTGATAAGTGCTCATTCATCCGTGTGGCAGTGTTTTTCCCCATAGCTTTGTTAACGACTCCTTTTCCCAGAATCCTTTGGAAACCTTTTCCTGGAGATGATAGTAGTTGGGGCATGATGCTTAAAGCTAGACTGATCTGGTGTTGAATCTTGACTTAACAATGTACTAACTGATCTTGGGCTAGTTACCTTACCTCCTTAAGCCTCAATTTTCTGTTCTGTACAATGGGGCTATTGCTACTAACCTTATGAAGTGATTTTAGGAATTAAACGGCACAGTGGAAGTAAAGCACTTACCAAAGTACTTAGAAAAAAGTGTGTCTGATAAATGATGGCTTTTATTTCTCTCTTAATGCCTCCCTGTTCCTCCCAGCTTCTCTCATCATCTAAGATATTTCATTTAGCCCTGGATGTGCTGGCTTTGACAAGTCTGCTGAGAAGTATTCTAGATGTTCCTACAGCTGTGGGAACGGGGAACGTAAACTGATGATCCTCTGCTATGTTCTGTCTTATGGGAAGGTTTGTATCTGATGAACTTTTCCTCTTCTCTGATTCCTGAAGAGCTGGGAGGATGGAATGGTGGGCATGAGGAAAGGAGGGAAGCGGCTGCTTATCATCCCCCCAGCCCGCGCTGCTGGCTCTGCAGGGGAGGTAGGATGGACTCCCTCAGCAGACTCGACCCTGGTGTTCGAGGTGGAGGTTAAGCGGGTGAGTGAAATTGTGCTGTGTTGTGTTTGATGAGTCCTCTTTGCTAGTTAGGTAAAATGAATAAATAAATGTGTTGGCAAAGATTCTAAAGATCTCTCTCTCTCTTTTTTCTTTTAAGTAGAAATGGTATAGTGGGAAAGAACAACAGCTTTGGAATCTAAAGGCCAAAGTTTATGTCCTTCTTGGCTCTGTATTTATAGTCACTTCTCTTTTCACTTTTTCTGTAAAATAGTGATTCTTACCCAGTGTTCATACTTTTTGATTTAGTAATATCGTGGCTACAAGTTTACCCTGTCAATATGTTTACATAAGTGTGCATGTATACCTCGTGTAGATAGATAGCTAGAGATAGAGGCGTAGTTTTTTGCCACATTGTTTGTGATAGTGGAGAACTGGAAACAGCCTAAGTGTGTGTCATTATGAGACTGATTGAATTATGGTTTTTCAGGGGGTGGACATCTGTGTATTTCTTAAAGAATATCGAAAATCTGTTTTTAAGTGAAACAGGTTGCAGAGCAGTATGGGTAGAATGATCTTGTATGTTTATGTATTATATACAAATATATATATATATATATATANATTTCTCAGGAGGCAGGTAAGATGGTCTGGTATTCCCATCTCTTGAAGAATTTTCCAGTTTGTTGTGATCAAAGGCTTTGGTGTAATCAATAAAGCAGAAGTAGATGTTTTTCTCGAATTCTCTTGCTTTTTCTATGATCCAGTGGATGTTGGCAATTTGATCCTCCGCCTTTTCCAATTCCAGCTAGAACATCTGGAAGTCCATGGTTCAACATTTTATGTTGCATAACCTCAATTCTTTCATTTTTATCCTAAAAGAACACTGCTCTAAAATTAGTTGGTTTAATATACCTAAAATTTAAAATTCATGGGAGGGGGTGTCCTAGTTTACAGAGAGAGGATTACTGCTCACAATTATAAAAAGAAACGAAGAATTTTAATCACATGGACTCTACAAGGTCAGGAAGAACATTTCCCTTTGGAGAGAGATTAGCACTTAGTCCAAGGACCTAAATTCTTTCCTTTGTAATTTTTTTTCCTTTTCATTAAGACTTGCCAAAGTTAGAGTCCTCAATCCCAGTTCCCTGACACCATGGGAAGACTTTGGCAAAATAATCCTTCCTGGTCAGGGTAGAAAAGCTGGTCATCACAGGACACAGAGAACTGTCATTTCTTTACCCAGTGAATTCTTCATTAGGCATCTCTAAGCAGTGAACTCTGCCTTGTTCTAACAAACTTTAATTCAACAAACCTGGGTGAGCTCTTGAAGGAATGACTCAAAGAAACTGCAGATGGGAGAGAAAGAAAAGAATGCAACCTTAAACACAGCTGATGCTAGCTGTAAACGCATACATATACACTTATAATACATCATAAGAAAGGCTGTGTACATAAATATATCAAGGAGGACACAGACAGGAAAGAAAGGGAAGACTATAGCCCGAAACAGCTAATGCTGGCTATAAGTACACATGTACAAACATACATATAAATGCAAACACCTAGAGCTGGCTGTCTCACCCTCTCATTCACCCTTAAGCAGCACTGGACTCCTCGATATCATGTCTTCTAATCTTTGATACTCCTAGGCATTTTAACTGAATTTCACCTTTATAAAAATACTGTGGGGCTTCCCTGGTATCCTCAGTGGTAAAGAGTTTGCCTGCCAAAGCAGGAGACATGGTTTTGATCCCTGATCTGGGAAGGTCCCACATGCCATGGAGCAACTAAGCTCCTGCGCCACAACTACTGAAAGTGTGCGTGAGAGCCCAGGAGCCACACTACTGAGGTCACGTGCCACAGCTATGGAAGGCTGTGTGCCCTAGCGCCTGTGCTGCACAATGAGAAGCCCACACATCACAACTAGAGAGCAGCCCCCACTGCCACAACTAGAGAAAAGCCTATGAAGCAACGAAGACCCAGCACAGCTAAAAAAAAAAAAAAAGTTGTGGAAGAACAAGATATTTGCCCACCTTCCTAGAGCTGTAATTCTATAAACTGATACAATAAAAACTGCACTACTCCTGTTTGAAAAAAAAAACCTTCAGAAACTAATGATGTGAATTTTATTATTATTTTTTTTTTTGTCCATGCCTCGCAGCTTCTTGTGGGATCTTAGTCCCCTGACAAGAGACTGAACTCAGGCCCTCAGCAGTAAAAGCACCAAGTCCTAATCACTGGACTGCTAGGGAATTCCCCGAAATGTCTATTTCTTGATATACGTTACTGCTATGGCAAAAATTTATTAAAAAAAAAATTTCCATTCCTACTCCTTATCAATTAATCAACAATTGCATATGCAATATGGGGTGCAGGGGGAAGCAAGAGTCAAAGTGGTAACCTAGAAGAGAATTCCTCACCCCCAGAAAGGTGAAAATCATACTGCTCCAGAACAACCACCCAAAGAGACATTCTAAGCTTTTTCTATCCCAACTAGAAGCTGAATTTTCCTATTCCTCACTTTTGTCAGATGACCCGACTTCCTCTCTGAGAATACTGGCCAGCTCTCTCATTTAAATCAGCCCCTGTTTTTCTTTCTTTCATTAGGTCCACCAACAGAATTTACGTCCTTATCAATTCCCTTAAACTACTCAGCTAGAACACAGGAAATCTTGAAAATATTCACAGTAAAACAATAATCCAAATTAAATAATTCATTAACCAGGCTGAATTACTCCATTGTAGAAAAGTTTAAAGATATTTAAACAGCTTTAATATCTGGATCTCCATTTTGTTTTTTAAAGCCTCAGGATGTCTTTTTATTCTATTCCTGGGAGGTTTCTTTTCTAAGGTCACAAGATCAAATCAGACCAGATTAGTAAACTGGTTTCAAAGTAAAAAATGACCACCTGATGCTATTTGGAAGCTAATATGAAACAAGATAGTGATATGAGTTCAGGCCTCAGGGCCTGTAGTACAAGAAGTACTGCTCTATTCATAAAATCATAGAACATAATAAATTTCTGTTTTAAAAACAACCAGTGAATGCTAATAGAATCAAAGCAAAAGGAATTACCTGAAGAATACCCAAAATATAAAGCTTTAGCCTCTTGAAATGTTTGATAAATTAAAGTTTAACCCAAGTCTGGTAGTTTCTAATCACTACCTTACCTTTGCAAATTATCACAAAGCATTTTAAGTATATTAAGAGGTATAAAAAATAGGGGACTTCTATTTCCTGCCAATATGGGGTAACATGTAAAAGACTGCCTATCTGCCTCAAAGAACAAACAAAAGAACAAAAATATACCACGAAATGTTTTGAAGACACTGCTCATCACACAATGAACAAAGAACAGTGATGCATGAGAGACAAGCAAGGTGAGTTCTAGGAATGCCTCAACTTACTTTCTTGAGATTTATTTTCATGTCATAGTCAGGGAGCCCAGCAGACTAACTTAGTTGAGGAGATGAAGTTGAGACTTGGCAGGACAGACTGCTGGAAAAGAGAGGGCTGTAGAGAGAGAATACTCTGGAGACAAGTGTTCAGAATCTCCTTAAGTATTCAAATGAGTGGAAAACCCCATAATTTATAGAGTACTGGGTAGAGAATAATTACCCTAGAGGGAAAACTGCTCTGGCTCTACCTAATAAATCTTAAAAGCAAGACCAGAAAGGATCAAACTATCAATAACTTAACTGTGATACAAAACAAAGATAAAGACTCAGTACTCAAGGTAAAATTCACATGTTTGGAACATAAGAAGGGGCTTCCCAGTGGCGCTAGTGGTAAAGAAAAGAATCTGCCTGCCAATGGAGGAGACACAAGAGACTTGGGTTTGAAACCTGGGCTGGGAAGATCCCTGGAAGAGAAAATGGCAACCCACTCCAGTATTTTTGCTGGGAAAATACCATGGACAGAGGACCTTGGTGGGCTACAGTTCTTGGAGTCACAAAAAGTCAGACACAACTGAGCATAGCATAGTGGAACCTGAGCGAGTTTGGTGGTGGTGGTGTAGTTGCTAAGTCACATCTAACTCTTGTAACCTCACGCTATAACCTGCCAGACTCCTTCGTCTATGGGATTTCCCAGGCAATACTGGAGTGGGTTGCCATTTCCTTTTCTAGGGTTAAGGAAGCTTACTAGACATGTAAAGAATCAGGAAGATATGACCTATACAATGAGGAAAATTGGGATTTCCTTGGCAGTTCAATGGTTAAGACTCTGGATTTCCACTGCAGGGGGCATGAGTTCAATCCCCAGTCTAGGAACTAAGATCCCTACATGCCAAAAAAAAAAAAAAAAAAAAGGGAGAAAAANACTCCAGTACTATTGCCTGGAAAATCCCATGGATGGAGGAGCCTGGTAGGCTACAGTCCATGGGGTCACAGAGTCAGACCCAACTGAGTAACTTCACTTCACTTCACTTTGGAGTATAAGGACTTCCCAGGCGGTGCGGTAGTAAAGAATCAGCCTGCCAATGTAGGAGGGGCAGGAGACTTGGGTTTGATCCCTGGGGCTCGGGACTATCCTCTGGAGTAGGAAATAGCAACCCACTCCAGTATTCTTGCCTGGAATATTCCATGGATAGAGGAGTCTGGCGGGCTACAGTCTAAAGAGTCAGACATGTCTGAGCAACTGAGCACACATATGGAGTATAAAGTAGTTCATCCTTTATGGTGTGAAATTTAATGGTATATATCAAAAGTTTTAAAAGTAAGTATAACTTTTATCCAGCAGTTTAACTTCTGGGAATTTGTATTTTGGAAAAGATTATGTGCAAAGATACAGAGATAAAACTATTCATAGAAGTATTATTTGTATGGAAGAAGTTAGAAATAAACTGAGTGTCCACCAAGTAGGAAATGATGAAATACATTTTGTGATAACATAGATATTTATGACTTCTGTCCCCAGAGTCCTTTGGAGACTTTTCCCTGTAGTTGATAGCAGTTATATGACTTTTGAAGTTAGAAGTTAAAAAGGATGTTGTCGATTAATAATTTAGTTAACATTGAAATATTAATATGTTAGTGAATGAGTAAAGCAATATGGTCCCATTTTTATAAAACACACATAATATAAATGTGAAATATTACATCTGAAATCCTAACAGTATTACTGCTTAATAGTTGAATTGCTGGTAATTATCTTTTTTTTTTCTTTTGGCTTGTCTCCATTTTCTCTTTTGCCTACCGTGAGCAGGTAATGACTTTGTATGGTGAAGAATAAGTAAGATGGAAGGAGAATGGAGGGGGAAGAGGGCTGTTTTTGTGGCCTGTTGGCCCATTCACCCCGTGGTTGGTCTTTCCCTAGGTCAGATTCGCTCGCGATCCTGGCTCTGATGGGCACAGCGTTGGCTCCCGGGGCTCTGCAGCCCCTTCTCCCGTCCCTGCTGCTGACAGCATCTCTGCGGACCCTGTTGTGTCACCATCCGCATCGGTGCCTTTCAAATCAGGGTGAGACACTGCAGTTGCATCAAGCTCTTTTATTGTCCATAAACATGATTCTTAGGGTAGCTCAGAAATAGGGATATATTAAGTTGGCCAAAAAGTTTGTTCAAGTTTGTCCATTGCATCGTATAGAAGAACCTGAATGAACTTCTGGACCAACACACTAGTTGAAAACTGAAATAATGTTAAATAATTGGGGGGAAAAATGGGATAAAGGAAATGGGAAACATAATTGCTTCAGATTTTCTAACAAAGGATTAATACTCATAGTCTATAAAAGCACTAATTCAGAAATAAAAGAATACCCGCGAAATTTTGGAGAAAAATTGGGCAAAAGCCATAAACACTTATCTCTAAGGATAAAATGTAAATTTCTCCGTTTGAATGGAAAATTGTAGCTTTCAGAAATTATGCAAACTACAGAACAGTTGAAACTATTTTACAGCTGTTAAATTATCAAACATCTTAAAAAACAGTGTTTATCCAGTATAATCTGGACTTGTGATTATAGATTTTGTTTTTTATCTCAGGATATGTCTTATTTGCTTTCAGGGAGTCAGCTCTTCGTTCCAAATCTAACTCCCTTAGTGAACAGCTTACAGTAAATACAGTGAGTATATATGTATTATCTCCTTAACCCCAGTTTGCTAGGAAGGTTTCATGTGCCTTGGGTGTGATAGGTTAGAGAAAAAAAAAAAGAGAGAGAAATGTTGATTTTGGGTAGAAATCAGTGGTTACTTAATTCACTGTCCTTTACTTGGGAGTCAGTTTAAATTAGCCTGGGCTTCTGCATAGACCTGGATTCAAATCTTTATTCTTACAAACATGTGACCTTGAGAAAATGATCTAACTTCCCTGATCTTCAGTTTCTTCCTTATTAAAATGGAAATAATTCTCACAGCCCCTCTTTGTGATATGTTTTTGTGATATGTTTATAAAGCCCTAAGCTCAGGGCCTACATAAAACATGTCTTCAGTAATCTCAAGATTTTTATGAGGTTTAATTATGTGTGTACCTGTGCATGTGTGTGTGCGTGCATGCACTCAGTTATGTCTGACTCCTTGCGACCCTTTGGACCATAGCCTGCTAGGGTCATCTGTCCATGAGATTTTTCAGGAAAGAATAATGGAGCAGGTTGCCATTTCCTTCTCCAGGGCATCTTCCCAATGCAGGGATTGAACCTGTATCTCCTGCATTGCAGCTGGATTCTTTATCTGCTGAGCCAGTGAGGAAGCCCATGAGGTTTAAATGAAATAATGCATATGGAGTTTCTAGTATTGTGTCTGGAATATTGTAAGAGCTCAATTAACATTGTTTTTTGTTATCATAATTACTGCTAACACTACATGTCTTTATACTTTCATTTTCTCAGAGGAATTCTACACTAATTCCCCAGCTAGTTGGCTTTGCAGAGAAGGCAGTGGCACCCCACTCTAGTACTCTTGCCTGGAAAATCCCATGGATGGAGGAGCCTGGTAGGCTGCAGTCCATGGGGTCCTGAAGAGTTGGACATGACTGAGCAACTTCACTTTCACTTTTCACTTTCGTGCATTNGAAGGCAGTGGCACCCCACTCTAGTACTCTTGCCTGGAAAATCCCATGGATGGAGGAGCCTGGTAGGCTGCAGTCCATGGGGTCCTGAAGAGTTGGACATGACTGAGCAACTTCACTTTCACTTTTCACTTTCGTGCATTGGAGAAAGAAATGGCAACCCACTCCAGTGTTCTTGCCTGGAGAATCTCAGGGACGGGGGAGCCTGGTGGGCTGCCATCTATGGGGTTGCACAGAGTCGGACACGACTGAAGCAACTTAGCAGCAGTAGCAGTTGGCTTTGAGCAGGTTGCTGGGCCTCTGTGTATCCCAAACTGTGAGATAAGGAGACTAGCACATTGTCGTAAACTTTGGATTTGAAGACCTTTGGGAGGATGTACACTGTGTTGTATAGGCTGGCCTGCCTGCTCCATGAAGGCATCTGTTTGCTGCATGTGGATGGGATGATAGCTGAGGTGCTTGAAGTTCTAAAGCATTGTAGCTTTCACCTGCCACATTAGGATAACTGTGTGGACTGAAATTGATGATTAATTTCCCTCCCTACTTGTTTATATCCAATCCAAAGTAGGAATTAATTAAGCAAATAATTGATCTGATATGTATAAAAAGTGATCTAAACCCAGAAGGTTAAGCCAAGGAATCAAGAAAATGGGAAAACAGTGTAAAATCTCAGATCTTTGAATGCCGACAAAATTGTTCAGTATTAGTTCTTTTGTACTCTCTAGACACAGCTACTTTTATCAATTATTTCTAAACTTCGGTAACTTTTGGTAAGTTAGTGGTCTACAATGGTTTTTTTTTTTTCCTTTTTTTGCAATTTTGTTTTTTTAATTGAGACAAAGTTCATATGACATAAAACTTAAACCATCTTTTTACATTGAAGTTTTTATTAAAAAAATTTTTATGGACCATTTTAAAAGTCTTTATTGAATATGTTACAATATTTCTGTTTTTTATGTTCTGGTTTTTTACCTTCGAGACATGTGGGGTCTTAGCTCCTCTACCAGGGATCGAACTTGTACCCCCTTCTTTGGAAGACAAAACCCAACCTAGACTGCCCGGGAATTTCCCAAATTTTTATCTTTTGCTTTGAATATATAATTACATTCATCGGGCACAGTTAGCAAAACAATATAACAGGATATACGTTGAGAAGACTTCATTCCTACCCCTTCCCTCATGTACCCTTGTTTCATTTCACGCCCCCCCAACCCCCACACCTTGGGTAAATGCTTTTATTAGTTTCTTATGTTTTCCTTCAGTGTTTCTTTAGGCAAATGCATGCAAGTAGGAATGTATATTTTATTTCTTCCCTTTCACAAAAAATAGCATACTATATGTATTATCTACCTTTTTATACTAACAGTGTCTTCCCAGGTTAGTGCATGGCAAACTTCCTCATTCTTTTTTATCTTTAGATCCCAGTGTTCCATTGTGTGGATATTGGTTTATATAATTAGTCCTCTTTTGAGGGATCTAACTTTTTTAGCTGATGTACCTCCACTGTTAAAAAAAGATGAGCACACACCCTCAGTATATATTTGTTTACAAATTATATGAAGTGTTGTCCATCCCTGTAAGCAGGTTTAATGTCTTATGTATACAGTAGCTTGAGCAAGCTGTGGGAGATGGCGAAGGACAGGGGAGCCTGACTTGCTGCATTCCATGGGGTTGCAAAGAGTTGGACAAGACTGTACGACTAAACAATAATACTGTAGCTTATAAATAATTCTAAAATAGAGGCTATGATCATTTCACTTCACAGTCACTAGATTATCTTGCGTACTCTTCGGGCTATACGCTGCTCTGAAAACTGGACTTTGAACCAGTTAATGAATACAGAGGCATCCAGCTCAGGGACTAGTGTGTCATCAGTGCCAAGTCAGTGCTAAATGAACCTGAATTTAGAACACAGAGTTCCTGTTTACCTCTCTCCCTAAATCTCTTCTGAGTGTTTACCTACTGAGTTGCTCTTAGGCTTTTGAGAAGGTATTATTATCTAAAATGCCTCCCTCCCTTAATCTATACTTGAGTTTTTCATCTGTAAAGTGAGAATACTTAAGCCTGGTTAGGAGACTTGATTGAAATGAAGGAGTACAGATGGAACCACTTTGTCCATTCCAGCATGTAGGGAATTATTTTTTCTACTGTCATTAATTGTGACCCATGTATGCTTCTAGGAAAGAAATCTTTAATTTTCATTTTATAGAAAAAGTGCTTTCAATAGATGTGACAGGGGGACTGACTGAAAGATTTGACATAAGAGTAAAAGACATAGAGTTGACTAAAGGTAATGAACCTGGATTACAATGATTTTTGTCTTTCCTTTCCTTTTAGAATCCAGATACAGTCAAGGCCAAGTTGATCTCTCGGATGGCTAAAATGGGCCAGCCCATGCTGCCCATTCTTCCCCCACAGCTGGATTCTAATGATTCAGAAACTGAAGTATGTCCCACTGGCTGTCTTAGAATGAACAGTGCAGATGTTGCTGTCTTTTTTTTTTTTTTTTTTTTGGCCGGCCCTGGGTCTGCAGCGTGTGGGACGTACCCTGACCAGGGGTTGAACTTTGGCCCCTTGCACTGGGAGTGCAGAGTCTTAGCCACTGGACTACCAAGGAGGCCCCTCTCTGTTCTGTTAATTGAAATTATTGCTTTTCCTGCCTCTAACCAGAATTATTATTTAGAGAGCTTATAGTCAAAATGATACAGGTTGGTATTGGTACATGTGTTTCTCCTATAATTAGCACTTCCCCTGAGAAATGGAAGCAATTCTGTATATCTAACACAAGAACTGGGCGGTTTTAAGCGATTAATTTCGTTTTCTACTGAAATCTCTATTGTTAGTAAAAATCAAACCTTTTAGACCTCATGATGCTCAACCCATAAAGAATGTTCAAGTCATATTTGTTGATCGAATTGCTTAGATTCTCCTGGGAAATGTTGATTTTTCAAGTTTAAAAATTTTATTGCAATCAGATTATCAAATTTTTCCCTTTGTTTTTTGCTTTTGACAGTATGCTTAGAAAGCTTTCCCACTTTTAGATATTGTAAACATTACATGTGTCTTTAAAATGTTTATTATTATATATTTAGATTTGTTATTTCATATTTAGTTCATCTGGAATTTGATGAATGACAAGAAGTAACAATTCCAATTAAGTTCTTTAACCATTGGTTCATTCCTTATTGAATAAAATAATGCTTTCTCAACTGAATTGAAACACTTAACAGTGATTAATTTTTAGGATTCTTTGACATTGTTGTACAGCAAAGCAAAGGTGATGATCTTAAGAAAAAAAATTCATAAACAGTTTTATTTTTTCATATTTTTATTTTATTTCTTCATGGAAAAGCTGTGTGTAGATTTAACATTTTAACAAAGATAAGATTTCTGGGATCTGTTATAGAATTGATTTTTATCTGGGTTCTAGAAATGAAATTTGGGTAAGATAATATTCTCATTAAAATTTTTAAGTGCTACTTATTATAGGGTAATTTAAATTAAAAAGACATATTTAACAAAAAGGGCATTCTTTTTGTGTCATTTTATAATCAGATTTTTAAACTTAATATTATATCATGAGCATTTATGTTAGCATCAATAATATAAGAAAAAGAAATAAAGCTTTATCACCTTTAAAGATAACCCAGTGCTCTGCTATATTGATTTATCATAATTCCTTTCATTCTGTTGTTAGACATTTAGGTTGATTTGTGTAATCATGTAAACCTGGGGTGCTTTTCCAGAAACGCATAATACATTTCTGAGAATTTCAGGAGATAAGAGGAAGTTCTAAAGTAAAAGAATGTCGAAGTGATTTCAGCCCTTGAACTACTGTAGCACAGCAGATCACAGTCACTCATAGTCATTGTATATTGTGCCTCAAGTTTTTTTTTCTTTTGTAAATCAGGAAGATGCGTATACATTAAGTTTGTTTAGACATTCTTTTTTTTGGGCCACTTTGTGTGCCATACAAGATCTTAGTTCCTTGACTGGGGATTGAACCCATGCTCCCTGCAATGTTAACTTTATTTAGAATTAGAATAGGACCAGCATCACTTTGCTTTTATGAAGAAAAAGAATGAAGGGAAAACACTCTAAAACTGTATTGTCAAAAATAGCCTGGTAATGAGACACAGTGAATCCTACTGTCTGTGATTTTCTGTGAGTACCTTGAGCTCTGTGGAGGTTATTTGGCAGAAGAGAAAGGCTGCATTACTCCCTGCGGTTCCTTGTAAGAGGCCCTAATTCTGTGGAAGCAGACTAGGTCAGTCTTAAGGTAGCTGCTGGTTTGGAAAATGATTCATTATGGAGAGCAGTCACTCCAGCTGCTTCAGGTAAAATAACATCATCAGTGTACACTGGAAATTTAACTATAATTATTTGATATAATTTACAGGGAGAGAGATCCTACTCTGGTACATAATAGAGTGCCTTCCTCCCAGAGCCCATGCCTTAAATTCATGCCTTTCTGCTTACCTTTCCTTCCTCTTTTTTTTTTTTTTTTTTTGATCTAAAACACTGGTTGTAAGCAGGTTTAGGGTAGACAGTCGGTCTCAGTCTTCAACTAAGGACTCATAGATGTAATAACCAAAATGGTCGTGCCTGTTGTAGGATGTGAATGGTCCTCGAGCGGGGCAGCCCTTGGTGACCCCATCCGTCCAGCCCTCTCTTCAGCCAGCCCATCCGGTGCTCCCACAGATGACCTCACAAGGTAAAGAACCTCTCTGAGTCTCTGTGGCCTTAAATTGAGTTGGTACCAAAATTTTCATCACTGTACTCTAAAATGTTAGGCTGTATTGTTTTAGTACTGAGAACTGGACTAGAGTAGAAAACTTCCCAGACTNGGTGCTCCCACAGATGACCTCACAAGGTAAGGAACCTCTCTGAGTCTCTGTGGCCTTAAATTGAGTTGGTACCAAAATTTTCATCACTGTACTCTAAAATGTTAGGCTGTATTGTTTTAGTACTGAGAACTGGACTAGAGTAGAAAACTTCCCAGACTGTCTCTGGCTAGGGCATTGTTAGACCTGAGATGTATTGGGTCTGCCTGCTGTGTCTTCTGCTGGGTGCATTCTCAGTTTTGGAAACTGGCACTCAGCTGATGAGCCATCTCCCTGTGTGTAATTCTGCACTTCCTGTCAGCTGATGGGGTCATAGGTCAGAATCTCGTGCACCCGAAAACACCCAGTTTCCTTTCATTAGCCTAGTAGGTTTAGATCCTACTTGCTGAGATCCAGGAGGTCTGGTTTTAGGAGAATTAGGTGAGACAAGTGGTCAAGTGTGAAGGGTGATGGTGTGAAGGTGATAGTCCAGACTTGTATCAAGAAATGGGGAGTAGGTTTAACAATGAAAACTTTTTGCTCTATCTTAGCACCTCAGCCATCTGTTTCTGGTCTCCAAACACCATCTGCTGCTTTGATGCAAGTTGCATCTCTTGATTCCCACTCAGCTGTATCTGGAAATGCCCAGTCCTTTCAGGTAACATTTTTAACCATGTCAGTTATATGCTATCATTTATTATTGTTCCGTTCAGTCTCTTTTTCTCTTTTTGCTCAATTTGTACAGCAGCAGTTCCCCACAGAGCTTAAAATTTTTCCCCTTCCTGAACCACCACTTTTTCACGCCTAAACAAACCTGCCTTACAGGTTGTTGTCAAGATTAAATGTGAGAACCAGCAAAACAACTGGTACAAGGCCTGACACATAGTGAAAGCCCAACTGATGTTTGTTTCCCTTCCTCGTCACACGTGTCTAATTTAGAGACATATATTCAAGTCTTTTGTGTTCTTTTCTATCAAAGAGCTGATAGGCTAAGATTCTGCTCTACACTCAGTAGAATGGTTGTGGTGGAGGGGCAGTCGGGGAGGCTGTATACAAATATAGCTGAACTCAAATTGTTTAGTANCAAGCTTTCCCCAGGATCCACAGGCTTCACACACCACCCAAGACTCTGCTATGTCCTCCTCCAGCTGCTGCTGCTGCTGCTAAGTCGCGTCAGTCGTGTCCGACCCTGTGCGACCCCATGGACAACAGTCTACCAGGCTCCTTTGTCCATGGAATTCTCTAGGCAAGAATGTTGGAGTGGGTTGCCATTTCCTTCTCCAATGTCCTCCTCCAGTCCAGCAGGCAAATCCTCAACTCTGATCTCTTATTCACACTTCCCTGCCCTCTTCTGCCTGCTGGGATGGCCCTACAGTTCCTGGGTTTAATGGTACAAGTAAGTTGAATTGGGAGTAGAAACAAGTCTTACAGTCCAAGCTGCCATTTCCTAGACATAGGTCCACACAAAGTCACCATTCAAATTAACAGAACTGTGCTTAAAAACAGTGTGAATCTGTCTTCCCTATTAGCTGGCTCCTGAAATCTCATCCTTAAGGATCCTTCCTTTTGGCTCAAAAATCTTCCCTTTAAAGTGCAAAGAGAAAAAAAAAAGTGGGGGAAACCTTAGGCAAAATTTAATGCATATTAAAAATTTACATATTAGGATGAAAATGTTTGATCAACCCTTAGCTTGAGAACACAGGCATCAACAAGAAGTAAGGGCAAAACAGGTGCACCTTCAAGGTAGGGTACGGAAAGGGCAGGAAAGTGGTTTGAGTGTGAATGTGAAGCAAAGAAAGGTTTAGGAAAGAGTGTGATAAGGGCGGAGAATAAAGTTCATTTCCACTGTAATTTTGAGTAAACCCCCTTAAATTACTTTGAATGAAAACAGATTTAGTCTATTTTTTCTCTTAAAAAATGTCTACAATACAAAATCTTGAGAGCAGTATCAGATTTCCAACAATTCAGGACATAAACATTCCCAACTGTCTCAGGTATTGCTAGTGTTGCCTTTAAAATATATTGCCAAGGCCATGCATTCTAACACAAGAGATGATTTCTGGTTTTGTGAGGAACAAGCATGTTAATGAAAGGTCCACAAGGAAGGGAAGGAGCAAAGAATTAAGGTGTGTGTGAAGAGCTTTCTGCTACCCACAACGATCAGTGCTTCTGAAAGGCACTGGCAGTAAACAGTGGAATAGCAAAAAGAATATTTCCAAGATTCCCTAAGGCTCTCATCTGCAAGCAAGTATCAGGAAAAGTGAGCTGTACATGGAATTGCAAGAAGCAATGAAGAGCATTAGAAAGTGTAAATACGTAGTTAAGTGAATACTGACTGTTGAAACAACAGCAGTAATAATATCTTATGGAAAAAATAATATCCATAAGTGAAGTGCATGACAACAATGGCAAAAAGGGTGGAAGAGGAAGTAAAACGGGAATAAAAATAAGGTTTTTATGTGGTTTGGGAAATGTACATTCAAAGTAGAATGTAATAAATCAAGTATGAGTAACCGTTGGGGTAACTGCTAAAAAAATAAACAGGTATAGCTGTAAAGCTGATACCGAAGATTAATAGTCCCAAACTGGAAGTAATTCAGCTTCACATTAACATGAGAATAAACAAACTGGTATATTCATGTAATAAAAGACTATCAAGCAAAAAAAGCTAGTGAACCATGACTACATGCAACAAATGTTAAAAAAAACATTTTGGCAAATGGAGTTGGCTAGACAGAATATAAATATCAACCTGCTATTTATTTTGGACTTGATGAAACAGTGAACATCCTTTATTCTAAATAAATGACATGATTAGAAAATGATGCTAAGTAGAATTTTCAGTCTGTCTTTTAAACAATTCATCATTGGAGGGACCTGATTTTCAGAATCAGCAAGAAGTGACTTATTCTCCCTTCTCTGCACCCCACTTCCACCACACCAAACTATCGCTGGCACTTGCAGCCAATACCCAGGAAGAAATCTTTGAAACTCTGAGCACTTTAACAAGCACTCCCAGAAGGTATTTCCTGGAATAATTGTTGTTTAGTCACTAACTGGTGTCTGACTCTTTGCTACACCATGGACTGCAGCCCACCAGGCTCCTCTGTCCATGGGATTTTCCTAGCAAGAATACTGGAGTGGGTTGTCATTTTCTCCTCCAGGGGAATCTTCCCAATGCAAGGATAGAACCCTCATCTCATGTTTGGCAGGTGGATTCTTTACCACTGAGCCCCCCTGGGAAGTCCAATTGGAAGAATAGTCTTTAGTAAACTAAAAAGGCTCTTCCTATGATAACATTTGAGTAGTCTTTCACATAACAAAGAAACATTGTCAGAATTCTACATGTTTGCTGCTTTCAGCTCATCAGTCCTTCTCTAAATTGTGGTTAGGCTCATGTAGCCTCTCCTTGATGGAGAAAGCAATGGCAACCCACTCCAGTACTCTTGCCTGGAAAGTCCCATGGACGGAGGAGCCTGGTAGGCTTCAGTCCATGGGGTCGCGAAGAGTCAGACACGACTGAGCGACTTCACTTTTACTTTTCACTTTCATGCATTGGAGAAGGAAATTGCAACCCGCTCCAGTGTTCTTGCCTGGAGAATCCCAGGGACGGGAGCCTGGTGGGCTGCTGTCTATGGGGTCGCATAGAGTCGGACACGACTGAAGTGACTTAGCAGCAGCAGCAGCAGCAGCCTCTCCTTGATATACCCTTACTCCCATTCAGAGGTCCAAGTTCTTCCCTCTGTTTTCCATCAAATCCTATTCTTGAATAAACTCATTCATACAATAGAAGAAATGTACAGTTATGACTCAGTGTTCCAAATCTTACAGGGACATGTCCAGAAAATGCATTATTAGCAAAATAAATAAATCTCTAATGGATTTTTTATTATTCAGATATAATTCACATCTCATAAATTTCACCTTTTTAAAGTGTACAGTTCAGTGGGTTTTTTACAGTTATAAAACTATTCCCAGTATGCAACTGCAGAATCTATCACCCCCAAAGAAATCCTGTACATATTAGTGTACATATCACTCCTCAGTCCTACCTGCCCCGAGTCCTTGGTAAATCTGAACTGCTTTCTGTTTCTATGGATTTAACTATTCTGGACATTTCATATAGAAGTCATACAATATGTAATCTTCTGTGTTTATCTTCTTTCATTTAGCGTAATGTTTTCAAGGTTCATCCATATGGTCCCACGTAGGAGTACTTCGTTACTTTTTATGGGCTAGCATTCCATTGTACACAACTTTTGTTTGTTCCTTAGTTGATATACACTGGAGTTGTTTCCAATTTATAATTCTTATCAATAGCACTTCTCTGAAGACTCATGTACCCTTTTGTATGTGGATATATATATTTCAATTTCTTTGGGTATTTATCTGTGAGTGGAATTCCTGGGTCACTTGGTAACTGTGTTAACATTTTAGGGAACTGCGAAACTGTTTTTCCCCAGCAGCTGCACACTTTTACATTCTCATCAGCAATGCACAAGAGTCCCAATTTCTCCATATCCTCTGTGACACTTGTTACTGTCTGTCTTTATGATCATAGCCATCTTATTGGGTGTGAAATGGTGTGTGTGCTTAGTCGTTTCAGTCGTGTCTGTTTCTTTGTGACCCTATGGACTGTAGTCCACCAGTCTCCTCTGGCCATGGGATTCTCCATGCAAGAATACTGGAGTGGTTTACCAGCCCTCCTCCGGGGGATCTTCCCAACCAAGGGACAGAACCCATGTCTCCTGCATTGCAGGTGGATTCTTTACTGCTGAGCCACCAGGGAAGGTCGTGAAAGGCTATCTTGTGGTTTTGACTTGCATTTTGTTGATGACTAGTTATTTTAAACATCATTTTTTGTTCATCATTTGTGTATCTTCTTTGAAAAAAATGTCTACCCAGAACCTTTGGTCATTTTTAAGTTACTTTACCTATCTTTTTATTGTTTAGTTATAGTTCTTTATATATTCTCTATAAAAGTCTCTTATCAGATACATGACTGACAAATATTTTTCCTCATTTTGTGAGTTGTCTTTTTACTTTCTTGATAGTGTCCTTTGAATTACAGTAGTTTTAATTTTAATGAGGTCCAATTTATATATTTTTCTTTGCTGCTTATGCTTTTGAGAAACTTTGATCTAACCCAAGGCTTTTGAAAAACCTTCTCTAAGAAATCATTGCCTAATCCAAAGTTACAAAGACTTACAGTTATGTTTCGCTCTAAGAATTTTATAATTTTAGCTACAAAGTTAGGTCTATCATCCATTTTGAATTAATTTTTGTGTATGGTGTTAGTTAAGGGTCCTACCTCACTTTTTAAACTTGTGGATATCCAGCTGGGCCAGCACCATTTGTCAAAGAGACTAGTTTTTTTTTTTTTTCCCCTCTACTGAATGGCCTTGGCACCAATGTTAAAAGCCAGTGGACCATAAATACATAGCTTTACTTCTTAACTGTTGATCTAGTCCACTAATCATTATGTATCTCTTAGCTCAGCTGGTAAAGAATACACCTGCAATGCGGGAGACCTGGGTTCAATCCCTGGGTTGGGAAGATCCCCTGGAGAAGGGAAAGGCTACCTGCTCCAGTATTCTGGCCTGGAGAATTCCATGGGCTGTAGTCTGTGGGGATGCAAAGAGTCGGACACGACTGAGTGACTTTCACTTTCACTCAAGCCAATACCACATAGTGTTGATTACTGTGGCCTTGTACTAAGTTTTGAAATCAAGAAGAATGAGACCTCCATCTTCATCCTTCCTCTCAAGATTGTTTTGGCTACTTGGAACCCTTGCATTTCTATGTGAATTCTAGAATCAACTTTTCAATTTCTGTAGAAAAGGCCATTTAGATTTGGATAGGAGTCCGTAGGTAAACTTGGGGAGCACTGCCATCTTCAGGTCAGTTCAGTTCAGTTGCTCAGTCGTGTCCACCTCTTTGTGACCCCATGAATTGCAGCATGCCAGGCCTCCCTGTCCATCACCAACTCCTGGAGTTCACCCAAACTCACGTCCATCAAGTCAATGATGCCATCCAGCCATCTCATCCTCTGTCGTCCCCTTCTCCTCCTGCCCCCAATCCCTCCCAGCATCAGGGTCTTTTCCAGTGAGTCAATTCTTCACATCAGTTGGCCAAAATATTGGAGTTTCAGCTTTAGCATCAG
>SJYV01028999.1:293292-318071 GCA_006410875.1 Neotragus pygmaeus | reverse complement strand
GGACCAGATGCCATGATCTTCGTTTTCTGAATGTTGAGCTTTAAGCCAACTTTTTCGCTCTCCTCTTTCACTTTCCTCAAGAGGCTTTTTAGTTCCTCTTCACTTTCTGCCATAAGGGTGGTGTCATCTGCATATCTGAGGTTATTGATATTTCTCCTGGCAATCTTGATTCCAGCTTGTGCTTCTTCTAGCCCAGCGTTTCTCATGATGTACTCTGCATAGAAGTTAAATAAGCAGGTGACAATATACAGCCTTGATGTACTCCTTTTCCTAATTGGAGTGAGTCTGTTGTTCCATGTCCATTTCTAACTGTTGCTTCCTGACCCGCATATAGGTTTCTCAAGAGGCAGATCTATCTTTATTCATGGATTAAAAGATTCAGTGTTGCTAAGATGGCCGTCAGGTGATCTGGTCAGGTCGGCCATCTCAGCAACACTGAATCTTTTAATCCATGAACACAGATGTATTTCTATTTATGTAACTCTTGCATAATTCCTTCCAACAATATTTTATGGCTTTCATTGTTTATGTCTTGTACTTCTTTTGTTAAAGTTATTTCAAAGTATTTGCTTCTTTTTAATGCTATTGTAAATAAAATTTATATTTCATTCATTTTATCCTTGTATTATTCATTGCTAGTATGTAGAAATACAATAAATTTTTGTGTGTTGATCTTGCGTCTTTGCCAAAACTAATAGCTTTTTCCATGGAGATCATGTCTTTTACAAATACAGATAATTTTACTTCCCTTTTTATCTGGATATTATTTGCTCTTTTCCTTGCCTAGTAGCCTCATTCAAATCTGCACTACAGTCGAACAAAAATGGTAAGAGTGGACATCTTTATCTCATTACTGACCTTAGGGGAAGACTTCCATTATTTCACCATAGCTCTGTGGGTTTTGCAGATGCCTTTTTTTACACATGAGGAAGTTCCTTTCATTCATAATTTGTTCAGTGTTTTTACTATGAAAGCATACTGGATTTTTTTCAAATGCTTTTTCTGTGTCTATTGAGGCGATCCTGTGTTTTTTGTCCTTAGCTCTATGAATATAGTGAATTACATTGATTTTTATCTGTTGTGCCAACCTTAAATTACTGGAAGAAATCTTACTTGGTCATGACCTATAATAATTTTTATATATTATTACATTAGACTTGTTAATACTTTGCTGAGCATTTTTGCATTTATATTCATATTCCTGAAATTTTATAAATTCTTTGTGTCTTTCTACATAAATTTCTTCTAAATGAGATAAATTCTTAGGGAGAGTATAGGAAAGACTAATACATGTCACATAAGTCAAGGGAATTTTAATATCTAAACTCTAGTTTCTCCATGCAGATCTCAGTAGGTAATTTCCATGAATTATTTATTATCCAATTATCATATATGGAGTTCCATTTCCACATACAGTACTTCAGTGGGTTTCTTTTCCCACTCAGATAATTGGCCTACTAAAGTTTATTTGCATGACTATATTGATTTGAACTGTATTCTCCCCTAGGAAGAGACAGGAAGATATATCTTTAGTTTGCACACTTCAAGAACAGATTTTTGTTTTGTTCTGAAATTTCAGGTTTGCTATTTTTTTTTTTTAATGCTCAAAACCCAAAATGAATAGAATACCAAATACGAATTACACAAAATCTTTAGATAAAATAAAACATAGCAAATATGCTAGGGTACCTTACTCGGTATTTTAAAGTTCTCATACTTTGGGATTATAAGTCCTATCAGAGTCAAAACTACAAAGAACACTAGAAATCCAAAGATTTACATTTAAAGTAGGATTATACTGAAATTATTTTAAAGTAACTGGGAAAACTTAACCTGATTGGTCATCACTAATACGATCTTTGAAGAATGGAAAGAACGTAGGGGTTGTTAATCAGAAGTTGCTTTGGAAGCATTTCCCAAAACTCACTAGGGAAAACAATAATAATAACTAACCAGATTAGTTAATCATTAGAACACTATTTTATTGTTTATATTTTGTATTATATCACAAGTGCTTTGAGGGCAGATAGAGTATGTGTTTTGCTATGAGGCATTCAAAATGTCCAGTGAAATACTAGCACATACTAGGAACTACCAAACATTTCAGAATGGATAAATCCATGAGTCAAAAGAGCTAACAAGAAATACTGAGGTCACACTCTATGCAGGGCTTTCTACGTTGCTTCTTTTCAGTTCAGTTCAGTTCAGTCGCTCAGTCGTGTCCGACTCTTTGCGACCCCATGAATTGCAGCACACCAGGCCTCCCCGTTCATTACCATCTCTGAGTTCACTCAGTCTCACCTCCATCGAGTCCGTGATGCCATCCAGCCATCTCATCCTCTTACTTAATGTCAATGTTGTACATGATAATAAATATAGTTTTCTATTGTCTTTAATAGCTATATATTTTTGCATTAAACACAATCTTAATGATTTTGAGAATTATGTATGTTAAGGACATTTTATTATCTTGCGTTACAAAATTTTAATTATTATTTTGTATTACAAAATTTTGACCATCTTATTGTTTTTAGCCCCTTAACCTTATTTATATTTTTCTTTATAGATATTATTAAATCTCGTGTTGTAATTTTAAACTCTTTAATTTAATAATTCCTGATTTTTTAACATGTTTGTAATGACTTTCTCCTCTACGAGATTATAAAAATACCTCCACAGAAAAAGAAAAAAGTAAGTACTAGATATTTCATCATAGTTTGGGACAACTTTCCAGAGAAATTAATAGCTACTTATTAACCAATCTGTTGGTCTATTTTACTATGTTAATGAAGTGGAGTTCTACCTACTTGCCAAATCCGAACACAAAACTGTAGTCTTGTTCTCAATAACTGATTTTGAGAGTGGTAGAAGAACAGAAGCCATCCAAAAATAAAGTTATCCAAAACATGAAAAGTTTTATTAGCCTTTGATCAAGATACATACCTCTAGGTACAGATGAAATGAATATTTATAATTTTATTAGATTCAATTGCTTCAGGCTATAAACTTCATTGCTGAGTTTCAACTTTAATTTTTATGGCCTGAGAGAGATGCATTTGAATAAAAAGATCCTTGAATAAAAACGTTAACACCTTCAATTCCATGCTACTGTTCTCTATATATTAAATCACACAAAAAAATAAAAATTCATATAACAAAACCTATTCTACTTTTTAATTAAAGTGAACCTTTTCAAATAATACAGTTTAGTAATTAAGGTGATTTTCATAATCTATTGCCTATTTCTTTATAGATCAGACATTTGAACCTAATTTGCCTTTAAAATACTCCTTTGTCAGTTTCATACTTACTGATGGCAACTTTCTGCTCGGGGACATGGGCATCTCTGAACATGCCTCATTTCTCTATTGGATGCTGTAGTCACTGAGGGCATGGAGTTGCGTGTGATGTGTTTGTTTTGACCATATCTGTTCTTTAGACTGGGAAAAGAGTGCACACAGACTTCTCTACAGTGGAGGAGGGATCAGATCTAGGTGCAGACAGGACAATTATTCTACTCACAGCTTGCACTCACTTGACAAAAATGCAGCTATGAGGCTTGCACATCCTTTGAAATTGAAGTGAAAGTGTTAGTTGCTCAGTTGTGTCTGACTCTGTGGCTCCAGGACTATAGCCAGGCACCTCTGTCCATGGAATTCACCAGGCAAGAATACTGGAGTGGGTAGGCATTCCTTTCTCCAGGGGATTTTCCCGACCCAGGGATAGAACCGAGGTTTCCCAAAATGCAGGCAGATTTTTTACCAGCTGAGTCGCCAGTGAAGCCCCTTGGATACATTTTAGGTGATTGATTACTTACTTTTCTCAAACCAAGAATCAATAGGGCCAGAGAGTAGAGCTCAAAATCAGATAAAAAGGGAGCAAATTGTTCTCCATTTGGATATTAAAAATAATTATAAGTTAGGTGGACAACCAAAAATAGGTTTTATCTCCCTGTTCTCTAAAACTCAAGGTGGTCTTTGAGCTTTTAGGAATTTCATAATCTCTATTTAAACATATCCTGTCATTCTCATGAGCGAAAGTTGAGAGAGTAAGTTATTCTTTTGAATTGTTTTTCCAACTCTTTTTTTTTTTTTGGTTTGTTTTGTTTGCTTTCCCATTCTTTTAAAATTATGCCACTATTTAAACAGAATAAAAAATCTACTAATATCATGAAAACAGAGATGTCAGAAGTGCCTGGTAAACATCCAAGTGACATATTAGAGACTGGAATATTCACCTCTACAATAGGCTATGATAGGTATAAACATCTCCCAGCATTCAATGGGAAACAAATATTTTCATTTTTATTTCTGTGTTAATTATAGCACCACTATCCCACATGTGGGGAGTGTGAAGAACAATGAACCACAGGAAAAGATAATCAGCACAAGCTGCCTATCAAATACATTATCAAGGCCAGATCGAGTCTATATGCAACTTTAAGGAACGATTACAGTGCAGGACCATCACCGCTTCAGCATAAAGTTGTTATTCACCATACCAAGCTAAACCTATATTCTTACCCTTCTTCACTGGCTTAATCAGCCATTTTAACAGCTGGGCTTTTTTTTTTTTTTTTTTTAATCGGCGCCTCTTTTCTTTACATGATAGTATACATGCTTCAATGCCATTCTCCCAAATCATCCCACCCTCTCCCTCTCCCTCAGAGGCCAAAAGTCCGTTCTATATGTCTGTGTCTCTTTTGTTGTCTCACATATAGGGTCATCATTACTATCTTTCTAAATTCCATGTATATGTGTCAGTATACTGTATTGGTGTTTTTCTTTCTGGCCTACTTCACTCTGTATAATAGGTTCAGTTAGGCTGTAGTATCTAAAACTTACATTTTTGTTATTACCATTTTCAAGAGCAGCCTTGGAAAGCACTAGGATTCATAACATTTCCTCTGTCTGAAAAAATCAGAAGTCATCGTTTTATTGTCCATCTGTTTGAAAGATGTGATAGTTTTAATAGTTACTGTGCTTCTCAACATATTTGGAACATCCATTCACGTGCCTTCTCTAACATTCTCAAGTTTGTGATATACTTTATATATATGTAGAAATGACCAAAAGAAATAATGCATAAATGGCTGAACACCTAGTAAGTTTCCATCAAGTATTTAGGACAAAACAAAATTATATGAATAACAAGTACTAGAGAAGGAATAATAAATATGCCATGGAGAATTTCCCCTAGATAACATTTAAATATCAATAAAACATATAGTTTATAAATAATCAAAATAGAAGAAATACCTTTCAATATTTATTTTTATTTCAATGTAATTCTCGGTGAAAAGAGGGAAAAAAAGGCATCAAGGTTTTGACATTTAAATAGTAAAGTATGCTTTTACTTTGGCAGTTTTATGGAGAATAACTAGCAGCCATGAAGGACAGGACGTCTGTGGGATATTTAGAGTGTAATTTTTCCAAGAGAAGCTGGGAGTAATGAAAACATTTCACCTCAGCCCACAGACAAGGCAGGGCCCAGGCCACAGCTCAAAGCTTATTTGTTTGCTAAGAGCAGCTTTTTTATCATTAAAATGATTTCTGCATTTGACCCCTAATTACTAAAGAGTTTGTGAACTTGCTATCTGCTTTGATTTTGTCTTTCCTGAATTGTTAGAAAAATGCAAAGTTTCATTATGCTTGATTGCTAAGTGAGAGGGTAAGTGTGGAGGCAGTTTTCAAGGAACGTTCCTGTTCAACTCGCAAGCAGCACTTAGTCGTGATTATATGTGCCCTCAGACAAGAGTGCAAGCTTCTACCTTGATTGTCACTCACTGAGAAATCATGAATATGTCAAGGAGCTTCTTTCAGCATGATGAATGCTTCCCATATTTGTAACTTAACACTTCTGATCTCAATCATAGGATGGTAGGGGGAGAGGGGCCCTCTTTCTTCCACTTACCTAAAATCGTCCCCAACATAAGGGACTTGACAGCATTGAATTCTGTCCCTGAAGACAGGATGACTTGTCTCCTTGCATTCTGGCTAACCTATTAAATGTTCCACAAGATAAAAACATCAAAATGGCAAGCAAAAGGATGGAAATCAAAGGAAAACCAAGAAAAATGATAAAAATAATCCATATGTTCAAGCTATCACAAAGGTTAAAAGAGAAAAGTATTTTATAAACAACTTCTACAGCACCTCAAATTCCACTCCACCCCATCCTTTTCCCCTACACTTGTCTTCATGATTTAAGTCTCATAATTGGTACAGTGTACCAAAGAGATGCAAGAGCTACTTTGAACCTCAAAGTTTTTACTTATTTAGAGGAAATTTATAACATGAACAGAAAAAATGTATTATTCATACAGATTCAATATAAAAGATTACTTTTCAAAACCCAGTGACAATGCATAATTTAAAGACTGCTGTTTTTCAAAATGTAGTTCCACTTTAAGCATTATCTTGCTTTTTCTGTGTGTTTAAATTTCAGTCGCATTTGTTCCTTTGTAATCCAGTGGGAATAGGTTCCCATTGGAATATCTCCAATAGTCCCTATGAAAAACTAGGCAATATTTCCCAATCAAATAAAGTGAAACCAGTGAGGAAAGCATGGTATTTTGAAAGGTCAAATATTAATAAAAACTTTTGACGGTCTCTTGATAAACTAACATTGCTAAATAAAATAAAACACCTTGACTATATTTCCTGTCCTAGACTTATGGAAGGACAGTGCCGAATGTGTATCTCTCTTATTAGGGTTTATTATTGAGTTTTGGCTTTAAGTCATATGTTGTGAGCATCATGATTTTGATTACTGTTGCTGTTGCTGAATTTATGATCTTACCTCTACAAACATCACTGCTGCTTCTCTGTTGATCCTCACATGGTGAAGCTGCCCATCAGCGAGGTTTTTAAAACCAAAGTTAAAAACATCAGGTTCTCGGTGTCTGTCTAGCTTATACCTGATCTGTAAACTTCCTAAAGAAGAGAAAAATGACATTTTAACTAAAATAGAATTTTATAAAAACTGGCAATGCAGGTCCTAACACACATTTAAAACAATTAATACAATTTGAATCTATGGAGCCTTTACTTGAATGCATACAGTCACTTTTCCCAGACTAGCAATTACTTATTTATGTGCTGTTCTGGGACCAAATTCAGAATCCAATTACACAGTCTTAAAAGTCAAGACCAAACAGTCTTTTTCCAAGTTCTTCCATTTTCCTGAACCAGAGGAAAAAGTCCAAGTTAAGCATATGAAACACCAAGTGAGGCTTGAAGTTAATTATTCATGCGGTATTCATATTATTAAATGGTAAAACCTCAAGCAATTTTGTATTAACTTTCAGTTTCTACAAGCATAACTTCTTTTAATGTGACTTACTTTAATGCATTTTAATGTATCACTGACATTTACATTATTTCTTTTGCACAACAAGAAATATTTTCTAATGTTTCTACCATAATCAAGAAATAGCAAAAAGAGAAAAGAGAGTGATTTGCTACAATATTCGAATTGCCCAATCCACACACTGCTCTTCTTCACAGATGCACTCTCCACCCGTCACTATGGTATCACCTGTAATAGATTATATTAGTCAGTGATTGTAGACATCTTTTCCAGAAGTTTCTCCCTTTATTCTCCATGAGAAAAGGTTAAAGCTTAGTATTGTTCTCTACTGAGAGAGTGTTAGTTCTGCACTTTTCCTGGTGACCATGGGTTAGAGAACACTCATTCTGCTTTTCTTTACACGTGGATAGTGCATGGGGGCTTCCCAGGTGGTGCAAGTGGTAAAGAACACACCTGCCAACGCAGGAGAAATGAGAGACTCTTGTTCGATCCCTGGGTTGGGAAAATCCTCTGGAGGAGGGCATGGCAACCCACTCCAGTATTCTTGCCTGGAGAATCCCAGGGACAGAGAAGCCTGGAGGGCTGAAATCCACAGGGTCACAGAGTCAGACATGACTGAAGTAACTTAGCACGCATGTAGGCAACAGGGCATGGCTGACTTCCCAACCACTGATGGGTAAAGAACAATCACATTTATCTGATGCTCAAGGAAACTGGGTTTGATATGATTTAATACACTTCATGATTTCACTTCCAAGGAGGAGGAAATATTTTCCATATATAAAATGAGATACCGTCTTTCAAAAATGAACAGTGTTGTTGTTCAGTCGCTCGATTGTGTCTGACTCTGTGACACCACAGACGGCAGCATGCCAGGCTTCCCTATCCATCACCATCTCTCAGAGTTTGCTCAAACTCAGGTCCAATGAATAGGTGATGCCACCCAACCATCTCATACTCTGCCATCCCCTTTGCTGTCTGCTTTCAATCTTTCCCAGCATCAGTGTCTTTTCCATTGAGTCAGCTCTTTGCATCAGGTGGCCAAAGTATTGGAGCTTCAGTTTCAGCATCAGTCCTTCAAGTTGATATATTGAAGTTGAATATTCAAGTTGAATATTCAAGTTGATTTCCTTTAGGACTGAATGGTTTGATCTCTTTGCTGTCCAAGGGACCGTCAAGAGTTTTCTCCAGCACCACGGTATGAAAACATCTGTTCTTTGCCTGTCAGCCTTCTTTATTATACAATTCTAACATATGTTGTTGTTGTTCAGTCACTCAGTCGCTCTTTGCATCCCCCATGGACAGCAGCACAGCAGGTTTCCCTGTCCTTCACTATATCTGGAGTTTGCTTAAACTCATGTCCATTGAGTTGGTGATGCCATCTAATCATCTCATCCTCTGTCATTCCCTTCTCCTCTTGCCCTCAATCTTTCCCAGCACCAGGGTCATTTCCAATGAGTCAGCTCTTCACATCAGGTGGCCAAAGTATTGGAACGTCAGCTTCAGAATCAGTCCTTCCAATGAATATTCAGAGTTGATTTCCTTTAGTATTGACTGGTTTGATCTCCTTGCTGCCGAAGGGATTCTCAAGTCTTCTTGAACACCACAGTTCAAAAACATCAATTCTTTGGCACTCAGCCTTCTTCATGGTCCAACTCTTACATCCATACATGACTACTGAAAAACCATAGCTTTGACAATACTGACCTTTGTCAACAAAGTAATGTCTCTGCTTTTTAATATGCTGTCTATATTTGTCATAGCTTTTCTTCCGAGGAGCAAGTGTCTTTTAATTTCATGGCTGTAGTCACCATCTGCAGTGGTTTTGGAGCCCAGGAAAATAAAGTCTGTCACTGTTTCCATTGTCTCCCCATCTATTTGCCATGACATGATGGGACTGGATGCCATGATCTTCCTTTTTTGATTGTTCAGTTTTAAGCCAGGTATTTCACTCTCCTTTTTTAATTTTCATCAAGAAGCTCTTTAGTTCTTCTTCACTTTCTGCCATGAGGATGGTCACCTGCATGTCTGAGGTTATTGATATTTCTTCCAGCAATCTTGATTCCAGCTTGTGCTTCATCCAGCCCAGCATTTCACATGACGTACTTTGCATATAAGTGAAACAAGCACAGTGACAATATACAGCCTTGATATACTCCTTTGCCCAATTTTGAACCAGTCCATTGTTCCAAGTCTGGTTCTAACTGTTGCTTCTTGACTTGCATACAGATTTCTCAGGAGGCAGGTAAAGTGGTCTGGCATTCCCATCTCTTTAAGAATTTTCCACAGTTTGTTGTGATCCACAGAGACAAAGGCTTTAGTGTAGTCAGTGAAGCAAAAGTAGATGTTTTTCTGGAACTTTCTTGCTTTTTCTATGATCCAATGGATGTTGGCAATTTGATCTCTGGTTGCTCTGCCTTTTCTAAATCCAGCTTGACCATCTGGAACTTCATGGTTCAGGTGCTGCTAAAACCTCACTTGAAGAATTTTGAGCATTACTTTGCTAGAACATGAAATAAGTGCAATTGTGTGGTAGTCTGAACATTCTTTGGCATTTCCTTTCTTTGGGATTAGAATGAAAACTGACCTTTCCCAGTCCTGGGGCCACTGCTGAGTTTTCCAAATTTGCTGGTATACTGAGTGCAGCATTTTAATAGCATCATCTTTTAGGACTTGAAATAACTCAGCTGGAATTTCATCACCTCGTCTAACTTTTTTCATAGTGATGCTTTCTAAGGCCCACTTGACTTTGCATTCTGGCTCTAGGTGAGTGGGATTTCTGGCTCTAGGTGAGTGATCATATCATGGTTTTCTGGGACATTAAGATCTTTTTTGTATAGTACTTCTGTGTATTCTTGCCAACTTTTCTTAATTTCTTCTGCTTCTGATAGGTCCATATCTTTCTGTCGTTTATCATGCTCATCTTTGCATGACATGTTCTCTTAGTATCTATAATTTTCTTGAAGATGTCTCTAGTCTTTCCCATTCTATTGTTGTCCTCTATTTCTTTGCATTGTTCACTTCAAAGAGCTTTCTTCTCTCTCCTTGCTAGTCTTTGGAATTCTGCATTCAGATGTGTATATCTTTCCTTTTCTCCTTTGCCTTTCACTTCTTTTCTTTTCTCACCTATTTGTAAGGCTTCCTCAGACAACCATTTTGCCTTTTTGCATTTCTTTTTTTTGAAGATAGTTTCGATCACCACCTCCTGTACAGTGTTATGAACCTTCATCCATAGTTCTTCAGGCACTCTGTCTATCAGATCTAATCTCTTGAATCTAGTTTTCACTTCGACTGTATACTCATAAGGCATTGGATTAGGTCATACCTGAATGGTCTAGTGGTTTCCCCTACTTTCTTCAATTTAAGTCTGAACTTGGCAATAAGGAATTCATGATCTGAGCCACAGTCAGGTCCTGGTCTTGTTTTTTCTGACTGTATAGAGCTTCTCCATCTTTGGCTGCAAAGAACATAGTCAATCTGATTTTGGTATTGACCGTCTGGTAATGTCCATGTGTAGAGTCATCTCTTGTGTTGCTGCATATCTGTACAGTGAAACTAATTATTTCATTTCAGAGGGCAAGACTCCCTCACCCCCACTGCTGTGCTATACAGTATGTTGTCATTAGTTATCTATTTTATACAAAGTATCAATCGTGTATATAATTCAATTTCAACCTCCCAATTTTACCTGCCTCCACCCTTTCCCCCTTGGTAACCATACAATTGTTCTCTACACTTGTGTCTCTATTTGCAAGTAATATCATCTACATGCTTTTCTAGATTCCACATATATGCATTAACGTACAGTATTTGTTTTTCTCTTTCTGACTTTCTTCACTCTGTAGGACACTCTCTAGGTCCATCCACATCTCTACAAATGATCCAATTTTGTTGCTTTTTATAGTTGAGTAATATTTTTTGCATATCTGCTCTGCATCTTCTTTATCCATTCCTCTGTTAATGGACCATAATTCAAAAAGATATGTGTGACCCAATGTTCACAGCAGCACTATCTACAATATCCAGGACATGGACACCACCCAAGTCAGTCTTCTTGTTCTTAAAATAAAGATACTCACCATTTGGGGCAAGGATAACTGAAAGGTATTCCTCATAGAATGAGCTCACATAGAGCAGTAAGCTGGGTGTCCCTGTGGTCCGGAAGCTCAGTGTGGCCATTTCTTCTGTTAATGTCAGATCCTCATGAAATAAAGCTGCTAAGGAGCTGGAGTTCTTGCTAAAGGTATCGTTGTAATGTTCTTGAAAATTGTAGATCACTGAGGAGCCAGCTCCAAAATAAGCAGAAATGTCTGGAATGGCAAGCAATTTTTGTTGTATTAGCAATATGTAAGTGCATGTGTCTTATTATGTATATTTCTATATATGCAAAGAATATCTCTAATCCTCAAATATCTCAAAAGAGAAAAACAATAATGTCATGCTGTGCTGGGTGTTTTTTAGTTTAGTATTATTTGTTTTTATTTTGGCTGTGACACATAGCTTGCAGTATCTCAGTTCCCTGATCAGAGATTGGACCCGGGCCATAGCAGTGAAAGCACCAAATCCTAACTACTAGGCCACCAGGGAACTCCTCCTTTGCAGTTTTTTAATTAAAAAAATTAAGATGAAAAATAATAAAGCTTAAGTAAAGAGATAATCCCTCCATATTCCCATAACCCAGAATTGAGTAACAGTATTTTATTATTGCCTCAAAAATGCAAAACTAAATGTGCAACGTAAATGCATATTTATAGTTTACTGCTCTCCTCAAGGAGACCTCACTGATGCCCCTCTGATCTACTAGAAAGAAGTAGTCATAGCCTTGTCAAGGATACAAGCTTATCCAAGGATACAAGGATACTCCTCCCAAGGGAAATGGAGGCATTTGGGATAGAAACCATTATATTTCAGCTAATCACAGAGAACTGCCTTATCTTTTCATTACGGAATCAATGCCAGAGGCAGCTTCATGGACTTCTCGTGCTCCATCCTTTCCCTGTTCCTTGGGCACACTCACCGTTCTTGCAGAACGGCCCGTCATACGCAGAGACGGTGCAGTCACATGTGATCCCTCTGAGCTTTTCTCTACACCTCCCTCCATTGTGACACAGATGGCCGTAGGTGCTGCAGTGTCCTGGACACCCTGGCTCCACTCCTGGGGTCATCGTGGCTCTCTCTTCCAGATCCAGGGCCAGCCCGTTCAATCGCAGAGACCGAATGCACCCCAGGAAGCCTCTCTGTCGGCTCGCGGTTCCACCTACAAGGGAAACACTGCAAATGCAAACGCGTTCCTCTGTGTCTTATTCAAGATTTCACCTTCATGCTGAACTGAGGCCTTATCTCTGCTCTCTGCTCAGTCATCATGTCCAACTCTGCGACCCCGTGGACTGTGGCCCATCAGGCTCTTCTGTCCACGTCCATGGGATTCTCCAGGCAAGAACACCGGCGTGGGTTGCCATGCTCTCCTTCAGGGGATCTTCCTGACCCAGGGATCAAACTTGTATCTCCTGTGCCCCGAGAATTGCAGGTAGCTTCTTTACTGCTGAGCCACCAGGGAAGCCCCATATAGATAATGACAAAAAAGTCATTGCTCAAAGCTTTATGAACAAATGCAATTCTGAAAACATAGTCTGTGATCAAATGTTAAAAATCATCAAATGGCACTGAGTTAAAAGCATTAATGAAAATATTTTTTAAGGTGAACTTGGTAATATTTATTCTGAAATATTTAGAAAGACTTACTTTTTACATTTGTTCCTCTCTTAAAGGACAAAATGAAGACCACTGATCCTTTTAAAGTTTAAATGTATAAACAATGACATGTATAATAAAGGTTATATAGTTAAAAATCTTTCCAATGTAATATGTATTATAAATGTGTGGTACATAAATTTGTACATGTATTTTATATATATTAAAATTGCTGTGCATATATATTTTTGTATAATAGATGTATTACAAATTTATGTATTGGATTGACCAAAAAGTTCATTTAAGATTTATTGTAACAACTTATAGAAAAAGCCAAATGAACTTTTTGGCCAACCCTATATATTGCACATGTTACATAATGCTAATTCTTACTTAGATGAGCTCTGAATAATAAAGCTGTGAAAAGGAACTGAGAAGAGACCAAAGAAAGAGAAGGCAGAAGAGATAAAACCAAAATTTAGGACCTCAGGCCTTTCACACTCCATCCTGGAAGCTCTGAGGTTAGGTGGTATAACATTAACCAAATAATATATATCTCCTTATTTTTATATCATTTATCATGTGAACATAATAAATATGGGAGCACAGGAGTCATCTGAAGTACCTGCTAAAAACAGATTTTGGATTTATTCCCAAAGATCCTGATTCACTGAATTTTCAACTAACACCTCAAGATTTAGAAACATTGCCATAATGGAAACACTAGCTCTAGGTAGGTTTCCATTCAAACTTTGTTCCTAGAAATTCTGTTAATTAATCCTCAGAATTTAAATCAGAAAATAGAACTGTTTAGTTTGATTCACAATTTGATAACTTTCAGGGAAGCCTCCTCGACTCAGTGAAAACTAACTGTGCTTGAAGCTGAGTTTAACGGTGCTACGGGCTACACACACACACACACACACACACACACACACACACACACACACACACACAAATTCATTCAATAGCATCCGTTCCTGAACATTGTAGTAGGTAACTTCTGGCAAAGCAGACTCTGTGCTAGTTTGTGATTTACATCAATTTTTAATTGGACTGTGTCCTTATTTACTTTAAAATACGTGAGATCAGACCAAGTGAGAGCTACTTCGTTAATCTGCTTAGTTTTCAAATTAGAATAGAGTTGTCTAAAAAGCAATGTAGCAAAACTTATTCCTCCCTTTAGGGAAAACAAACAATAATAAACACTAAGCAAGTAAATTAGAGGGAAGACTTCCACTACCCAGAGTGTTAATCTTTGAAGAAGGGACAGCAGAATAATGAGTCTGGTTCTAAACATGAAGCTTGCAATGAGAGCAGCAGAGAGGGAGCAGGGTGGAGAGGAACCGGGTGCTGGGCTGGATTAAATACTGCTTTAGAGTCACGCGAGGCTGCTTCTGTCGGCCTGGCCTCCTACTGTCTGATTTTGGGGGGACATTGGAAGATTCTGTCCCAATTACAAGTCTGATTCTCTAACTTCACTAAAAAGTGAAATGAGAGAAATGAATAAAAAATGCTAATTTTTTAAATAAATAGAGTTAACTGAAACAAACATAAATCGTCTGTAATATTGAGTGCAAGCCTGGGAATCAGTCCAACAGGGGTTTGGATTTCCCTTCCAGTTGGGTTTCTATGATCAAGTCCCTTGATCTCTCTGAACCTCCATGATCTCATCTGTAAATTGGGTATAATAATCTGTGGCCCAGTGGTAAAGAATCCAGTTGCCATTGCAGGAAATGCAAGAGATGTGAGTTCAGTTTCTAGGTCAGGAAGATCCCTTGGAGAAGAAAATGGCAACCCACTCCAGTATTCTTGCCTGGAGAATCCCATGGACAGAGGAGCCTGGTGGGTTATAGTCCATGGGGTTGTAAAGAATTAGACACGACTGAGCCATTGAGTCACATGATCTATGGCAGAGATACTCATATTAAATGAGTTCTTGGTACACAGTGTCTGTGTGGTTGAACCATACTGACTCCTTTTTTTTTTATCAGCTCCATCTTAGCCCTGCAACCCCACCCCGCCCCCTTCTTTTTGGATGACTGATCTTTAGCCTACTCACAAGGGAAGCATCCCAGCCAGATATTTCCCTACCAACCTTTACCCTTGCCTCCACCTGATATTAAAACTAGAATTGTCTTTTGCTGATGCAGGTGATCATGAGACTTCCATGGGGGCAGAAAAATCCTGGGACTGGGCCTTGCGTCCTTCTCACTTGGTAGTCAGGTTCTGTTTTTAGCTTTGCCCCTTCAGATTCCCCAAGGATCCCTTTCCATGGCACAAGATGCCACTGTGAATGCCTCTGGTTCATCATCCCCTGGATGTAATTTACCCAGAGCAAACATCAGAACTGTACTTTATAGAGTTGCCTGCATTGAGTTTCAGTCTCAAAGTTCCTTTTCAGTTCAGAACATTTTTTCTTTTTAATTTACATTTTAATTGGAGGATAATTTCTTTATAATGTATTGATTTCTGCTGTACAACAGTGTGAATTAGTCATAATTATACATATATATAGATATATATATATACATATGTGGATCTTCCCTGGTGGCTCAGACGATAAAGCATCTGCCTACAATGTGGGAGACCTGGGTTCAATCCCTGGGCCAGGAAGATCTCCTGGAGAAGGAAATGGCAACCCACTCCAGTATTCTTGCCTGGAAAATCCCATGGATGGAGGAACCTGATTAGGCTACAGTCCATGAGGTTGCAAAGAGTCAGACATGACTGAGTGACTTCACTCACTCACTTCACTCATATATATATATATATATATATATCCCCTCACTCTTGAGACTCCCTCCCACCACTCATCCCACCTCTCTAGGTAATCACAGAATCACAGAGCACCAGGCTGGGCTCAAACAAATATCGTATATTAAGGCATATGTATGGAAACTAGAAAAATATTGTTGATGAACCTATCTGAGGGAAAGAATGGAGACGCAGATGTAGAGAACGAACTCATGGACAGAGTGGGAGGAGAGAGTTAAAGAGGATTTTATTCAGTATCTCCTCTCAACAGTGCCTATAGTAGTCGTGGCAGCTGTTATCATCACTACTGTTGTAGCTGCGATCCCCTCTTGGTGTGTCTTTGCACTCAGAGCACAATACAGTTAGAAGGTGCCAGCAGCACTCACCCACGAAAAGCTGGCTGTTGAGCTGCAGGCGGGCGTGCCCATCAGCTGGGGCAGGTTGGGTCTTGCGAGGGTGCTGACCCACTTGAAGGGACGCTTCTTTAACGTTCCGGTCTGCCTTCACGTGGTGCCACCGATTGTCATTAAAGGCAGTGGGAGACTGCACCGTGACCTCACAGGGCCCATTCCCCACATCAAAGGAAAAGGTTACTTCTGTTGGGGCTGGAAATAAAAATATGAGAGATGCCCGAGTTCCTTCACAGGAGAGAAAGTTTAGTCTTGAGTAGATCTGAAAAAACCACCATGACCTGCTCCTTATGAAAGAAGACATGCTAGGGAGGCAGACAGAAGTCAGTCTGAGTTGGTTGGGGAGGGGTTGGAGTGGAGAATAAACCTGTATCATGGAGAAAGAAAGGTGAAGCTGATTTTAATGTATTTCTCCCCAGAGTTTACTGTTCATCCTGCTAAGCCCTAAGCAATAGAGATATTTACCTACAGAAACAAAACTAATATTTTATCTGACTTTATACATAGAAGTGATTTTATTTAAAGGTGGTTTAAACCTTTATGTAGTTTTAAAAGCACTAGGTGAATTTCAGATGGCAAAACATTAAGTTTTGTCTACATATATATATAAATAATGTGTTTAGTCAATTAAATCACATAATGTTGTGATTTAGTAAGAAGTTATTTGACCAGTTTGGTTTAATACCCTTTTTGCACATAGAATTAAGACAACAAGGAACTGTACAGACTGTTGTGTGTTGCAGGAATAACTGTTTCACTGTCCACTTAGTATTTAAGAAAAAATATAACTGACAAAGGAAGGATGTCAGCGTATTAGGAGTTAGGTTACCAGCAAGGTTAATGTTAATTACTGAGTACCCCAGGGGCTTTGTGCAGGGTGGACAACTCACCTCGCAGCTCTAGCCTGATGAAGTCTGTGATTCCTAGGTTCTCTAAAAACACCCCTGAAGAGGCTGTGGTCTTAAAAAAGAAAGACACGTCAGCGCTAAGCTCTCCTCGGAACGTGGGGAAATGAAGGTATGAAGTCTCAGTATTGAAGGAAGCTGAATTCCAAAATGAATCTGTTTACAAAAAGAAAAAAAAGAAAGAAAGAAAGAAAGACAATGACAATAGCAGTAAAATACAACTAACAATTGCCTTTTATATTTCTAGCATTTTTACCATTTGATGCGTTATTTATCCATTCAAAGCATTGTTTATCCATACAAGCCTTCTTATGGGAGTTCTTCTGAACATGTGCCCATGAGATGAATGTCTAAATAGTGATTCTTCTGAGGATTAAGAGTACGGACATGGCTGCAAGTAACTGGATGAATAATTACTTTGATAAAGGCTTGGCGGGGGCGGCGAGGGGCGGAGGGGGTTGTTCTCTTTTTTTCAACTAAATTACCATAGAGTAAAATTGACTTTTTAGGGTTTTAGAGTTATATAAAGTTTACAGATTTTTACAGTTATATGAATTTTAACATATGCATGGATTTGTATAACCATCATCGAAATCAGAATAAAGAACAGTTCCATCACCCCCAAAAAACTCTCTCTTGCTATTTCTTTATAGTCCCACCCTCTACCCACCCCTCAGCCTGGCAGTCATGAACTAGCCTCTGTATTACAGTTTTACCTTTCCCAAATAACATATAAATGGAGTCAAGCAGTATGCAATAACATAAAGCCTTTGAGATTCATTTGAGATGTTGCATGTCAACATCCATTCTTTTTTTACTGCTTTGTAATATGGCAACCCACTCCAGTATTCTTGCCTGGAGAATCCCAGGGACGGAGGAACCTGGTGGGCTGCCGTCTATGGGGTTGCATAGAGTCGGACTGAAGCGACTTAGCAGCAGCAGTAGCAGCAGTATTCCATCAACGTGAATGTGCCATAGTTTATTTATCCATATTTAAGAACACTAAAGTTGTTTCCAAATTTGGCCAATTACAAATAGAATTGCTCTAAAAATTTGCGTGGCACAGTGGTAAAGAATCTGCCTGCCAATGCAGGAGACATACGTTTGATTTCTGGGTCAGGAAGATCCCTTGGAGTAGGAAATGTCAGCCCACTCCAGTATTCTTGCCTGGAAAATTCCATGGACAGAAGAGCCGGGTGGTGGGCTATATAGTCCATGGAGTTGGAAAGAGGCAGACATGATCAACTATGCACAACCACAAGAACGAACATTTGTGAAAGGTTTTTGTGTGAGCATATGTTCTCATTTCTCTAGGGTAAATTCCCAGGAGCATGATTCCTGGGTCATATGGCAAGTATATGTTTATAAGATACTGCCAAACAGTTTTCCAGAGTGATCATACCATTTTTAATTCCCGTGATCTGTGTGTAACAGATATAGTTGTTTTATATCTTTACCAGCATTTTACATTGTTAGCATACCTATTTTTTTATCTTAGCAATTCAAATTGATATAAAGTAGTATTTCACTGTGGTTTTAATTTTCCTTCCCTAATAGATAATGATGTTGGGCATCTTTTCATGTGCTTATTTGCCACTTTATGTCCTCTTTGGTGAAGAGTGTATTCAGCTTGGGGGGAACTGACATCTTTCTTATGTTGATCTTCCAATCCATTAACACAGTATATCTCTTCCTTTCTTCAGATTTTTTGATTCTTCAGTATTTAGTCATTTATTTGGTTTACAGATTTTATACATGTTTTTGTTAAACATATACCTGAGTAGTATATGTTCTTTGGAGATACTGAAAATAATATTCTCTTATAGATTTTGGTTTCCAGTTTACATTGCTAGCATATATAATTTATCTGTCTGTTGTTGACATTGCATCTTGAGATCTTGTTGAGCTCACTTATAAGACCTAGTAAGGTTTTGGTTTCTGTTTGGGGTAGTACATTCCTTGAGATTTGGACGGAGAAGCCTAGTAGGTTACAGTCCATGGGGTCACAAAGAGTCGGACACGACTGAGCGACTTCACCTAATCATATATGTAAGCTTCCCTGGTGGCTCAGTGGCAAAGAATCTGCCTGGAATGCAGAAGATGTGGGTTCAGTCACTGAGATGGGAAGATCCCCTAGAGAAGGAAATGGCAACCTACTCCAATATGCTTGCCTGGAACATCCCACAGACAGAGGAAACTGGCAGGCTACAGTTCATGATGGAATCACAGAAGAGTTGGATACAACTTAGTGACTAAACAACCAACCAACCAACCGATCAAGTGTGCATATGCAAATAGAGTTTGCTTTCCAGTCTTTATGAACTTATTTTCTTTCTTACATTATTGCCCTGGTTAAGACAATGATAAATATTGTTGCATAAAAGTGGTGAGATTGGATATCCTAACCTTGTTCCCATCCTGAGGGGAAAAGCATTCAGTTTTATTACCAATAATTATGATACTTTTGTAATAGACACTGTCTTATTAGGCTGAAGAATTTTCTTTTACACCTACTTTGCTAAGAATTTCATTATAAATGCTATTATGACATAAATTATAATTTTTAATTTGTTATTTTAGTAATTTAAATTATAATGTTTGCATTAATTGATACAGAAAAAGCATCTGGTATGATTTTTCTTCCTTTAACCATGTTAACATGGTAGATTACATTGATCAACTTCCAAATACTGAATCAGCCTTGCAGCCTGGATAAACTGCAGTTGGTGGTGGTGCATTTAAAAATATATATATCCCAGGGTTATTTGTTAATATTTTGTCAATATTTTTTGCATCTGTGTTAATAATAACATTGTTAGTAGTTATAATTTTTTTTTTACTGTCTTTGTCTAGTTTCAATATCAGAAAAACATTCTGCCTTAAATGTTGGAAGGAATTTCCTCTTCTACTTTCTGAAACAGATTTTATAGATATGGTATTATTTCTTGGGTAGAATTCATCAGTGAATCAAGCTTGGTCTGCATTTTTTTTTAAGTTTTAAATTACAAATTCAATCCCATTAATACCATTACGTCTATTCCAGTTGTCTCATTCATCTTAAGTGAGTTTTGGTTGTTAGTAGTTTTCAAAGAACTGGTCCACTTCATCTATATAATAAATTTAATACTTGTACAGTTGTTTGTAGTGTACTTTTTTATACTCTTGATGTCAGTGGTGTCTGCAGTGTTATCCCAACACTCAATTTCCATATTGGTAATTTTTATCATTTTGGAGATAGTTTTGTTAGAGGCTTAACTATTTTATTAGTATTTTAAAAGAATATAAAAAGAATCACTTTTAATTTTTATAGATCAATATAGATCCTGCTTTAATTTGATTTATTTTTATTCTTGTCTTTTCTTTCTTGTCTTTCTATTCTTTCTGTTTGTTTTAGGTTTAAGGTTTATTTTTCTCTTCTATTTCTAGTTTCTTTTGGTGAAAGCTTACATTATTGTACTGAGATCTTTTTTATTTCATAATATAAGTACTTATTGCTACAAACATCCCTCTTACCACTGCTATCACAAAATTTAATACTACAAATTTTGATAGTCTGTATTTTAATTTTCATTCAGTTCAAAATATATTATCAGATCTATTGAGACCTTGTCCTTGACTTGGGTATTATTTAAGGATCTGAAGTTTAATTTCTAAGTGTTTAGAGATTTTCTTGTTTTTTAAAATTATGTCTAATTTAATTTGATTGCATTAGTGAATGCATTTTATATGATTTAAATTATTTAATATTTGCTAAGGTTTTTTTATGACACAGAATATGCTGTGTCTGGTTTAAAGATTCATGTGCATTTGAAAAGAATGCATATTCTACTGTTGGTAGAGTATTCTATAAATGTCAGTTGGATTCTGGTGTCATTCAGGTCTTCCATATCCTTACTAATTTTCTCTCTATTAGTTCCATATATTAATGAGAAAGGAGTATTAGACTCTAATTATGATTATGCATTTCTCTATCTCTCCTTTCCATCCTGTCAAATTTTGCTTTATGTATTTTGAAGCTCAGTTATTTGCACACGTATTTAAGATTTTTAGGTCTTCTAGTTCTTTTTTATATCTATTAATTTACTTTGCTTTCAAGTAAAAATTTTAATATAGAAATTCCACATATCTTTTGCCATCATTTTCTTTTATTATGTCATTATATTTGAATTGAACTTCTTATAGACAGTATACAGGTAAGTCTTAACAGTGTCTTTTATGAGTTTATTTAGACCACTTATATCAAATACAAATTTTGATATGTTAGTTCTTCATTTCATTATTTTTTCCTATTTGTCCTAATTTTCATTCTTTGTTTCCAAACCCCTTTCTGCCTTCTTTTGGATTATTTGAATACTTTTCAGTATTCTATTTGTATTTGCCTGTAGCAAATTCTTAATTGATTCTTTTGGGAATTAAAATATATATACTTACTTTCTCAGTCTGCTTAAAATCTATATTTTAACCACTTTAAGTGATTTGTAAAAACCTTGGAAACAATTTTGACCCTTATCTACTCCTGTTCATGTTGTTGCTACTTGTATTACATCTACATAAAATAAAAGCCCAAACAGAGTTGTGCTTTCAGTCCTCAGATACATTTAAAATAACTGAATAGGAAAATAATCTATTAAATTACTCAGGTATTTACCATTTCTGATACTGACTGTTTTATCCCTGAAGTTCCAAATTTCCTTCTGATACCATTTTCTTTCTAAGAACCTCCCTTTAGAAATTCTTTTAAAGGATGCTTTCTGGTGATGAATGCTTTTAGTTTTCTTTCATTGGAGATATTTAAAACTTTTACCTTCATTTCTAAAGGATATTTTTGCTGAACACAGAATTTTCAACTGACAATACTTTCAAAATAGAAATATTTTTCCATTTCCTCTGGCCTCCATATTTCTGATGAGAAACTTACTGTCATTTGAATTGGTGTTTTCCTATAGGCAACACATTATTATTCTCTGGCTGCTTTCAAAAAATTCTCCTCATTGTCTTTAGTTTTCATCAGTTTGCTTGCAATATGTCTAGACGTGAATTTCTTTGAGTTTATCCTGTTTCAGATTCAATCAACTTCCCAGTTTCTCTTTTGCCAAACTTGGAAAGTTTTCAGCCATTATATTTTCAAATATTTTTTCAGGAACAACACTTTTCCTCTCTTCTTCTAGAAATTCACTTACATGAATATTATATATATTTTTTATTATTAACCCACAGGTCCCTGAGACCCTACTCATTTTTTTCCGTCTCTTTTTCTTTCTCTTGCTTAGATTGGATAATTTCTATTTATCTATCTTCAAGGCCCTTGGTTGTTTCATCTCAAATTTTCTACTTAGCCCATCCAGTGGATCTATTATTTCCATTGCTATACTTCTTAGTTCTAAAGTTTCCTTTTAGCTCTCCTTTATATAGCCTATTTCTTTGTTGAAACATTCTATTTTTCTATTTGTTTCAAAAGCATTTATTATTATTCCTTACAGTTTTTGTGTAATAGTTGTTTTAAAGTCTTTATCAGTTAATTTTAACCTCTGTGTTACTGGTTACCTATTGATTACATTTTCTTATGCAAACTTCAATTTTTCCGGTTCTTTGTATGTTAAGTAATTTTGGATTATTTTCTAAATATTTACAATATTATGTTAACAAACTGCAAGCTTTGTTTAAATTCAAGGAGTATGTTGATATTTTTATTTTTCAGGCCTAGTTATGATCTGCCCACACATTTCAACCTTCCCTCTGTGGTCCATGGCTCCCATGGCAGTCTAGTTTTCAAAGTTTTTGCAGTGCTTTTCAGATCTGCCTCACCTTTGCACCACACAGTGGCCAGTCTGAGTCCTGGGTGGTAACTTTTTCGCTCATTCTCAATTTCTTGGTTTATAATTAGGACCAGTTTGAGGCATGTGTAGCTCGGAGGTAAACCCAAGACTTCATAAACAAGTTAAAACATCACTTTCTTGAACTCTTTCCTCTCTATGCTCTTCCAATACTTTCTAGTTCCCTGGGACTCTCTCTTCATGCACACAGCCAGAAAACTAAGGCTCTATTTAGCCTGTTTTTTTTGTGCTTTCCTATTTACTTCAGTTCCTGTACCTAAATCTGTTGCCAAGTGATGGGTGAACAGAGAAGAAAACAAAACTAACATGAGTCTGCCACTGTTTGGGAGTCAGGGCTGTCCTGCCAGAGCAGAAAATTCCTTTTTCAGAGCTCTGGCTCTTGCATGCTCTTGAGGCAGTTTCTGCCACTGTTGCCATGGAGTTGCCTGGGAACTGGAACCTCAGAAAACAGAGAAAAGGGGGAGAGGGATGAGATGCCTGTACTTACTGACTGAAGCTCCTCGTCCCCTCCTCCAATCAGGACTAGAGGACTTCTCCTGGAAATCTCTCCATTTGTGATCCCATGGCTAAGAGATATTGGAGGAAAATACATGTGAATTCTGCTTTCTGTTCCCTACTACTGTTTGCTTTTCAGAATCTTGAGATAATTGCTTCATGAATCCTATCTGTGCAGTATTTAAAGCCATGAGATGATGGAGAAAGACCACCAGTGGAGAATAGACAGGAAAGAGGGCAGAGAATAGAGCCTTGGGGAACCCCAACATCATCCCACTGGTGAGATGAAGAAAGGTTAGGGAGAGAAGGGAAGAAAAACCAGAATTTTGTGGTATGCTGGCCACCAAATAAAGAAAGTGATTTAAAGAAGAGGGAATCATGGGAGAATCTCAAAGTGGCTGACAGGTCACTTCAGATATTAATCAGGGAATAAGAATTGGACTTAGCAATGTCAAGTTCTCATTGGTGACCTCAGTTTCTGAGGAGTTTGATGAAGGACAATATCTGTCTTATATTCAAGGGAGAGTAGAAGTAGGAAAATTAAAGATAGAACTCTTATTTTATTTCAGTTATTTGGGGGCAGTGAAGGATATAAAAGAAATTAAGTTGCAGTTGGAGGGGTAAGTGGAATTAAGAGCATCAAGGCTTCTAGTGTAAATATTCAGAACTATCAAAAGGCATTAATGCATAGATAAGAATCAGAGATCAAATTGTCAACATCCGCTGGATCATCGAAAAAGCAAAAGAGTTCAAGAAAAACATCTATTTCTGTTTTATTGACTATGCCAAAGCCTTTGACTGTGTGGATCACAATAAACTGTGGAAAATTCTGAAAGAGGTGGGAATACCAGACCACCTGACCTGCCTCTTGAGAAACTTGTATGCAGGTCAGGAAGCAACAGTTAGAACTGGACATGGAACAACAGACTGGTTGCAAATAGGAAAAGGAGTACATCCAGGCTGTATATTGTCACCCTGCTTATTTAACTTCTATGCAGAGTACATAATGAGAAACGCTGGGCTGGAGGAAGCACAAGCTGGAATCAAGATTGCTGGGAGAAATATCAATAATAACCTCAGATATGCAGATGACATCACCTTATGGCAGAAAGTGAAGAACTAAAGAGCCTCTTGATGAGAGTGAAAGAGGAGAGTGAAAAAATTGGCTTAAATCTCAATATTCTTTAATCCATTTTGAGTTTATTTTTGTGTGGTGTTAGAAAGTGATCTAGTTTCATTTTTTTACAAGTGGTTGACCAGTTTTCCCAGCACCACTTATTAAAGAGATTGTCTTTACTCCATTGTATATTCTTGCCTCTTTTGTCGAAGATAAGGTGTCCATAGGTGTGTGGATTTATCTCTGGGCTTTCTATTTT
>SJYV01028999.1:277620-292232 GCA_006410875.1 Neotragus pygmaeus | reverse complement strand
GATCATGGCCTCTGGTCACATCACTTCATGGCAAATAGATGGGTAAACAGGGGCTGACTTTATTTTTCTGGGCTCCAAAATCCCTGTAGATGGAGATTGAAGCCATGAAATTAAAAGATGCTTGTTCCTTGAAAGGAAAGTTATGACCAACCTAGATAGCATATTCAAAAGCAGAGACATTACTTTGCCAACAAGGGTCCGTCTAGTCAAGGCTATAGTTTTTCCAGTAGTCATGTATGGATGTGAGAGTTGGACTAGAAAGAAAGCTGAGTGCCGAAGAATTGATGCTTTTGAACTGTGGTGCTGGAGAAGATTCTTGGAGTCCCTTGGACTGCAAGGAGATCCAACCAGTCCATCCTAAAGGAGAACAGTCCTGGGTGTTCATCGGAAGGACTGATGCTGAAGCTGAAGCACCAATACTTTGGCCACCTGACGCGAAGAGCTGATTCACTGGAAAAGACCCTGATGCTGGGAAAGATTGAGGGCAGGAGAAGGGGACGACAGAGGATGAGATGGTTGGATGGCATCACCGACTCAATGGACATAAGTTTGGGTAAACTCCAGGAGTTGGTGATGGACAGGGAGGCCTGGCGTGCTTTGGTTGCAAAGAGCTGGACACGACTGAGCAACTGAACTGAAGTGATACTTGATGGATTCTGTTCTCTCGTTTTCTCATTATTTTACCAATTTCAGGCATCTCAGCCCTCAGCAAAATGTCTTATACTTAGTAGGTACATATTAGATGTTTGCTGAACAAGTTACATGATATTTCAAATAATTCCATGAATGTTTCAGCAGAATCTGATGTAAATGCTATATGTGTGCCTGTGTACTATGCCACTTCAATCATGTCCGACTCTTTGCAACCCTATGGACTTCAGGCCGCCAGGCTCCTCTGCCCACAGGATTAAAATTCTCCAAGCAAGAGTACTGGAGTGGGTTGTCATGCCCTTTTCCGGAGGATCTTTCCAATCCAAGGATCGAACCCACACCTCCTGCATTGGCAGGTGAGATTTTTTACTGCTAATGTCACGTGGGAAGCCCTAAATGCTATATAAAAATGCATAATCCAGAGGTTGTATTTTTTTCAATTATATTAGCAATATACACTTATTTTATAGGTTAATACATTCCTAATGAAGTACAGATTATCAATATAGACAGTGATTCTATGAACCCAGGCAGCTAGATTTCTCATAAAACACTGAAATACATTAGCAGGGATCAAGGCAATTCCTCTTGCCACTACTTACTATCCCCCGAGCAGAGCAGAGGACCCAGTGAATAAGCCACTTCTGAATGTGGTTGCCCTGTGTCTCTCATCACAACCTGAGTAACCGGGAGGTGCTTCTTATGGGAAAGGACTACTGTGTTGCTGGTCCTAGAAAACAAACACAACCACCTTAACATCATTCTCAATAATGTACAGAAAAGTAAAAGCATTTTATTGCAGTTCAAGGGATATTAAGCTAAATTTGTAAACATATAACAGTAGGGAAATCAAACAGCTCATCTGAACACTTACACACATACTAATGAGGTCTTCTGACGACCAGAAACCTTTGCTCATCTACAGGACCATAGAGAAGAAAGCGGGCAGGTCCAAAATTGTGGTCATAGGAACAGATATAAAATTACATTGCAATGCAATTAAGCAGCTTACTGCTGTTTGCAATTCAGCCATATATCATACTGGAATGTAAAATTTACAGAGGCAAGAGTAGTCTGCCTTGATTTAAAAAAAAAAAAAAAAAAAGCAAAAGACAAAAACCAAAACCATCTGACTGACAAGAAATAGGTTTTAAATTTTTGGACCTTTTTTTTCACTAAAAGTTTCATAAATTCCTACTGTGGCTATGAGGGATTTCCTTATTTGTTGAAGTTTTAAATTTAAAAACAAAATCAAAACAAAATACTGATTCAAAATCATGATGAAGATATGATACAAAGTATTCTTAAAATTAATAAATGGGCTAATGCATGGGAAAATGCTTTGCCAATGATTTTCACCATCCATTCATTCAACAAACACTTATTACACATCCTCTATTAGTCACGCCCTGTGTGTTGGAGAAGTGAACAGAAAACCCATTGTCAATGTTCCCCAGAAACCTAGTGGATATTATAAATGATAGAAATAACAATAATATCATCATATAAGTGACTATTTGGGGACATATTAAAATCTATGGTTCAATACAATTTAATGACTGGAACAAAAGCCAGAGGACCTGGTTGGTAAGCTGTTTGTACTGCCAATGTCCTCTCTGGACAAAGTAGAAAGGTTTCTGTAAGCTGTTCCTATTTTTCATTGTGTATTTCAATTACATACGTACTTCTAATTTATGGAAAAATACTGGTTTGCCTATTGTTCTGTGTAGAACCTAGCAAGTTTTCATTGTTAACAATTACAAAATCACCAGTCACTAATATATATATATATATATCTCCAAATTATATATGTGTTTAAAGTTGAAGCATTATCAAAAATAGTGCAGGTCACCTCACAGCTTTGCTGCCAAAAAAAAAAAAATCTTCTTAATAGTTAATCATTCCAGTGCTGTTAGGCATAAAAATATTCTTGTAAGTTGTAAACTTTAAAATTATTAAGATTGATGTTTTATTTTAAAATTTGAGCACAGAGACTGGCAGTGCATGTGGTAAAATATGAAAAATAGGAACTAAACACCCTAAAATTGAAGAAACAAACATTAAAAATCAAATTGCTTCAAAAAATCAGACTGAATTAAGCCACATGGTTTTATCTGGGGAAGCCCCTGCGACTGCTGCCAATAGAAGCACACAGGCTTCATCCTAAACACAAAACCCCTGACTTTGTTGGGATCACAAGCTAGAAGGTGCCACTGAATCACAGGGCGATAAGTATGGAAAGTTATTTTGTTATAAACACAGGAATAGCACACCAAATTAATTCCTGGTATTAAATATCAGTAAGCATTACAAATAAGTATTTTAATTCCTATGACTGCTATTTCGGCAGATATCTTAGAGGAAAAATGTAAGTGTATTAGTTCTTTATTGAGAAACTTTGAATTGTAAGGAAACTTTTAAAAGCTATGCTAATATAGGAAAAAGGTGCACCATAGTTCTGTTTTTAACACTAACAATGCATTCACAAACCTAAAAAATGTTTAAAAAATCATAATGCAAATAGTGGGTATTAAGGTAGATAATACCATAAAGTACCTTCCTGAATCTGAGAAAATGTTAAACAATTCTTATTTCAAGATCCTTTATTAGTATAGATCATTCCCAATTGCCCATGCTTTATGCAAAATATTGTAACTCATGGTCAACAGCTTGTGCTCACGCTCAGTCTCACAGTTGTGCTCGACTCTGCAACGCTATGGTCACCAGACTCACTCAAAACTGCCTAATTTATGATTATATCTCACTTTTCTTGCTTTTCAATTTTTCCCAAAATTTGTAAAGATTGCATTTCTAGGCACAAAATTTCTCACAATAGTTTTAAACATTAAGCAAGAGAATTTCCAAATTCGCTTTTTTGAGAGAGTCTAATGCTTTAGAAATTCTTACTGTTTGCTGTTTGCCGTTAGATATTTTTGAGGTGTAATAGAGCTTTAAGAACTTTGAGTTGTTGGGAAAGTTGCAGGGGAGAAATACTGTGTCAACTTTAAGTGTTATAACCACTGGGGAGAAAGAGGGACTGGTGACAGTACAGTTTTCATCATCCAGAATTACATACTTTGAAAGTTCCAAGCTCTTTATCGGGTTTTGCTGTTCTACTGGCTCAGTGCTTTGGCAAAGTCATGCTGTATAATTACTGAGGTATCATTAAGACTTCTTCTGGTGGGCCTGGTCTCCCCACCTTGTTTTCATCTTCATAGTTGTCTTAACTATTTATGCACCATTCTTCCAAAATAAGTTTTAGAACCATTTTGTCACTACTTAAAAATAACAAACAAATGTCTAGCATTTGTTTGGCATTAAATGGAATCAAGAAATTTATTTGGAGGAGAGAAGCTTAGATTTCCTATTCATGGTAACTGTTTTATGTCTCCATTTATTTAGCTCTTCTTGATTTTCATAATAAAGTTTTATAAAGTCTTTTTTAATCAAAATCTTGCATATTTTTGCTATCTTTATTTCAAGATACATTACTATTTTGTTGCTTTTGCAACTGGTTTTTATAAGACTTTCTTATAACACACTCTTGATAAGAATTCGGTTATTCTATGACTCAGTAAGTAGTCTTACTAAGCTCTCATTAATTTAAATAATATTTCTGTTTGTTCTCTTAGGTTTTCTTTGTTGACAACCACATTTTCTATGAGTAATATAATCTTTATTTCCTTGTTTCCAATCTTTCCAATTGCGGTTTTGAATTAGCTCATATATATTTTTTAGCTTTCTATTATTCATTTCTAACCTAACTGCATTGCTATCAGAGAAACTGTCCATAGGATAAAAACTACACTAAATTTTTTTAATTTTGCTTTATGGAACATTGGGAAAATCAGTTTGCAGAAGTGCACCACAAGTGCTTGAGAAAATTATGTGTTCTATAATTTTATGTTCCCAACAAATCAAGCTGTTAACTTAATTTGAAAATATTCTATGTTCTTACTAATTTTTGTTCATATGATTACCAATTACAAACAGATATTCTTAACATGGTTGATTTGTGAATTTCTTCTTTCAGTTCTGTCAAATTTTTTTCTATATATATTTCTAGTCATTTTTATTGGAAGCATACATGTTTACGATTGTTAATTTTCTCTGGTGAAATTAAGTAGTATCATAACATAGTAACAGTGATCTTAGTTCACCTAAAAAACCTTTAAAATTTGCTGACTTTGTGATATTTAGCTGGTAATTCTTTGCTTTCAATATTTCCACTTGTACAAACAAGATGTAATATGAGATCTGGATCTAAATGGTTATTTTTGTCACATTTATAGTGCATGACTGTTCACACATTTTTATCTCAGACTTGTTGCTTTCTCTTCTTTTTTAGTCTATCTTCTTTTGCATTAACTAAGTTTTTAAAATCCCATTTTTTCTTTCTTCCTTCTGCTGAATTGAAATAATTTTTTAAGGGTTACATAAATTTCAATATATACACTTGAAGCAATTTAATTCTAATAAATATTTAGAAAACAAGTTTAAATTTCAATAATATTTTTATTTCTAGGCAGGCTTTTAGTTCCTTTGTAAACCACAATCATCATTGTTAATAGGATCTGACTGCTTTCTTACGCTTCAGCTTCAAACATATAGTCATATGTTATCAGTACATGTTTTCCACCTCTATGTTCACAATTTTTTTCCTCAATATTTCTTTCTGCTTCTGAAACATTCCTTGTAATATCACTTTCTTTCATTCTGAAAACCATTCTTAAAAATCCCTTTTGTGTAATTTCATCTTAAAAGCTGTAGGGGGAAAACATTTAGATTTCTACATTATTTTGTTTTGTCAAAAATAGTCCTGGTTACATGAGGGTTTTTTTTTTTTTTTTGAAGTCTTAATTTTAAACAATAGCAAAAACAGGATCATGAAGTTTTAAAATGCTTAAGTGTGCTAACATTGCAATAGTTAATGGGTTGACGAGTTGCTGGTATAATCGGTCAACTTAGAGACCATCACAATGAAGCAAATGGTCTCCTGTGTTAATGTTAACACTGTCAAAGACTCGATCAAAAAAACTTTGTCTAAGGTTTGCTGTGTTTACTGAGAAAACAAATTCTTCCTAGCAACTGTTTAAATAAATCTCACAGATGCTACAGACCTTTTTAGTGGCCTGTGATTAAAAACATATGGCTTGCTTAAAAAAAAAAATCCCTTTTGTGGAGTGTGCTGCTGAGAAATTTCTCCAGTGTTGTTTGTCTAGATCTTAATTTTAACCCACTTCTTAAAATATCAGCTTGGTGAACACCAGGAGTCTGACAGATATATCGCTTCTGCCCTATAAGGGGCATGCTCCACGCTCTGAGGGCTGGGCTCTGGGCTGGTCAGGGAAGGTCAGCTGTCTGGCTGTCTTTCCTTTAAAGAGTCTTCCTTTCCTTTCTCCTCCTTTAAACATTCTCTTTAGTGTTCTTTGATTTCACCTGGGTGTCTAGATATGGATTTACTTTTATTTATTTACTTTTAATTTGGTATTTTAATATTTTCTCAATCTGGAAATTTCTCAGCTATTTTGAGTACTGCCTCTTTTTAATTATTATACCTCAAATCTTTTCTTCTGAAACTTTAATCACACACGTTTGATCTTCTTCACATGACTCTGCAATGTCACCACTTTCTTAGGTTCCATTTTGTTTTTCTCCATTCATTTTGTGTGTCATTTAATTTACATACCTTTTCCACTAACATGTGATCCCAAAGTTTTAAACAGAGTGATACTGTCATTACTAATGACAATATATTCATTTCTAATATATTGATATATTTATATCAATAAAGAATATATCAATATATTCTATATATTTATAATATATTGATACATATGATAGTATATTCATTTCTAAGCATTCAGTTGGTTCTTTGGTAAATCATAGTCTTCTTTGTTAACAGGAAGATTCTTATGTTTCAATTCCAGTTTTAATTTTTTGAGCAGCTCACATATTTATTTTATGTTTTTAATATATCCATAATCTGAGATTTTTTAGGCATTGGATCTACTCATTGGAGTTTCTTCTGCCTCTCAACTGTGTCCTCTGATGTTGTATAACCCTGGATTGTGAGTTCATGTTTGGTAGTGTTTTATTTGTAGGAATCTTGTGAGACCAGTGTAAAGGGGAAGGGCAGGTCTCCAGTGAGAATATCATGTAATCTTAGGATGAGCCATTGGTGCTGCCAACCAGTGGCCAAGTTAACCAATTTAAAGAGCATCGAAGTTATGTCAGTTTGGGCACCAAATCTGTGTGAGAGCAGGTCTGTAGACACGCGTTTTCAGGGAGATTTTTTTTCTATTCAGAATGCTAACTAGAAGATCTGTCCTCATTCACTTTTGGGGGGTTTGTAGCTTTCTGAGACCTTCAGCTGCTGGAGAATTTTGTGTTCTCTGTATTCTCTTTCATGGACTGAAGGCCTTGTCTGGTTTCCCCTATGTGGCCATTCAAGAAATCGGCTTGTAATTTAAGAAAGTCAGTAAATAATCCCAGTTGAGTCATGAGGTGGTCATCTTATTAACTGAATTAACTTTAAGAAGTCTTATATTTCACTTTCAGTGAATGGGAAACATTCATTCCTATTTTGTCTTAGTAGAAAAATAGAACAGACATGCTTAGTTATTCACCAGTAAACAAAAATAGCTACCTAATATTTTAGGCTTCTGATTAATGACACTATACACATCACAGTTTATACTTTTAAGTTGCTAGGGCATACTTTAATTTATTCTCTTTATTTTACTGTCATGTCCAATGTCTGCCTAAGGTACATAGTTTAAGCAACAAAAAAATTACAGTTTGCACAGGGAAATTATATGGAAATCACCATTCATTCCGGTCAGCATCACAGTTGCAGTAATATTGAGAATCAATGCAGTTCCCCTCTAATCCACAAGTACATTTTTGAGCATCAGGCTGAGAACCTCCCCAGTAAGTGTGTGTTTCATTGGTTCTTCCAACCCACCAGCTCACTGGGGTTCCATCTGAAAGACAAGTATGAGAAAGGTGACACCTACTTTGACCCCCACTAACCTGCCTCCCCAAAATAGTTCCTTTACTCCTCTTTATTTAAAGCATAGAGAGACTCTTTTAGAAGTATATTTTATATTTTAACTCTGCAATAGGATCATCTTTAGGAGGACTCCCAACTATTTAAAAATATATACTTAAGGTCAAGTCACATCATCATTAACCATTTTTTTTCTTTTATCAGAAAATGAGCAAACTGTCCCTAAATCATTCAAGTATGATGTTTACATATTTCTCTTGAGGACTCCAATTACATCATTTCTGCAGAAATAATGTTCAAGAAAGAATTGTCATAAAAATAGAAACCAGAGTAATTTATACATTGAATCTAAAATCTGTTTGCGATCCTATTAATAAAATGTGATTAAAATGTTTCATGTTATGCAAAATAGAGAATTCTTTCACTTTATATATTAGCTAAAAACACTGGCACTTCCTAGCATATCTTTAAAGTTTCTTGGGGATACGTACTTATACTAAATGGGTTACTCTGGAAACTAAAGAAATGGCACTAATCAGCCTTCTTTATGCTTGAAGTGAGTCTTCGGTTTGGACAAATCTGAGACAACTACAGAGTGGATCTTCAGCAAAACCCACACCTCAGTACAATGCATAAGTGACAGGAGCAGAGGCTGCCTCAGCTCTGCAAGATTGCTTATTTATGCTGAAGATGCTGCCGAAGCCCCATCGTGGGATTATAGAGCACCTGGAGGAGGATGTTCAGAAAAAGTGGAGCACACAGGAAGGTGGAAAGGAAACAGTCCCTAGTAAACAGAAATTCAGGGCACGGGGAGAGCAGAGAATGGAAGTGACATTAAATCTGTAAAGATGCCTGTGTTTTTCACACTCTTAAGTTGTCCCCAGCAGGCCCCCACCAAGAATCTGTAGCAGCTTCTCCGTAACTTACAATCACCATTGCTCATTATGGCTCCCTGCTCAATAAGACTTTTGCTTCTGTTGACAACCTCCCAGCTTGCAAACACATAGACTGCACTCATTACCATGCATTGCAGGCCCAGTGGGTGCAATGTGAGCCAAGAAATCAATATCAACCATCACTTTTTAAAATGTGTTGAAAACATCTCTAGGGGGTGGAAGATCTTTTCAGCTTAATATTTAATAAATATTTAATAGGTATTTTTCAAAATTCCATCTTAAAAATGTAATTATTCGACATCTTTCATTGATTGAAGAGCAAAGAAATCATTATATGCAAATGCACAACTGTGTTTACATTTTTCTCGCTAAAATGAGAACCATTAAGGGTTCTTATAGGTACAATATGTATGTGGCTCCATTCAAAACTCCTTTGAGTAACCTAGATAATTTGCATAAGAAAGCATTAGGAATAACATGAAGAAGAATTAGAAGCTGAAATGGAAAGGGACAGGAAAGATAGCAATGACCAGGGTTCACGGCTTCACTTTCTCAGTTATTTTAGCCTGTGGGTTACTGTCTTTGCCAGCCACTGCTACCTTCCTCAATGACCTTAAGCATTCATAGTATGGTGATGGAATGGTTTCCTAAAGTCAACACAGTCACACAACTTCCACTTTAGCCACCTGTAATCATATCCCCGAAACTATCTGTAACACCTTAAAGATGCTGAAGGAAAAATGTTCCAGGACCCGAGCTCCTCCCCAGCCCTCTTGGAAATCAGAATCAACACAAGGGCTGCTGCACTGAGAACCCAGGCCTGTTATATCTCCTCTCAGGATGACCACCACTCAGTCTCCTGATAATTTCTGAGAATATGAGGGTCTTGAGATAAGGCTGAAATTTGACTGATGGCCCCCAATCTGTCCTATAAAATTCCTAAGCTACTTGCTTCCCATACTGCAGTCCCCTTGTGCTGTTTCACATTGCAGCCATCCAAGGAGGGACCCAGGTTCAGTGTAAAGAATCTGCTTGCAGTGAAGGAGATGCGGGTTTGATCCCTGGGTTGGGAAGATCCCCTAAAGAAAGATACAGTAACCCGCTACACTCTTCTTGCCTGGGAAATCCCATGGACAGAGGAGCCTGGGGAGCTACAGTCTGTGGGGTTGCAAAGAGTCAGACAAGACTTAACAATTAAACAGCAGCAACGAGGGACCCAGGCTTTGTTGTTTTCACTCCTTCCACACAAGTGTAACATCAAAGCTCTGCATGCTCATTTGTGCCTATTGATAATACAGAGCAAATTAGTGCAAAAATTTTAAGGTGTATCAGGCTACACTATTTGCCTGCCTCATCTCAACCTTAATTAAGCACATCTGGAAATATGTGGGTCTGCAGTGAATTTGTTAAATTAAGTTTGTACTAAAAATTCTCCAGCAGCAGCATATAAGACATGCAAATAACTTGAGCATGTATATTTAATGAAGTCCTTTATTTTGCTTCTTTAGTAGGTGTTTATCAAGTTTATAAGTCTTTTCTCTTTCCATCTTTTCCCCTAGCCTCAATTAAATACGCATTTAAATACCTGTTGGTGGTGATGGTGATGCTATTTTATGTATTTATATCAAAGGGCTAACAATTGAGTAACCACACACAAATGGACACTGGCCTTCCAGGTGGAAATCCGTTGGTGGTCTGGGTCATGTCCAGGTTCTGGGATAGACCATCTGCTTCTGTGTGTGAGTTTGCTCCCTGGCTCACTTTGTTTTATGGCTTTGTTAGGGGTTGGTTTCAATGCTACTCTGTCTTTGCCTTGTTTTCCCTGGTTAGAGAACCCATGAACAGTACTCTGCTGGAGGCAGCTTTCTCATTCTTCTGGGAACATAGAATTTTAGTTCAGTGATCTATTTGGCAATATTTAATTAGCAGTCTAGTTAGCAATCAACTAACAGTAAGCACTAAACCCACTAGCACTAACTATAAATTCAATAAACCAGAGAGATGCAAATAAGTAGCTTTTACTTCATGCCATTTATAGGTATGGTGCAATTAGGTTCTAGCAGAGTTAGTGCCTTAGCCCTGAAGACTCAGAAAAAATGATTTCCTAAGTCCCATAGCTGCTGAGTGACAAGTCTGAACTCTGAGGACCTGCCTAGCACTCTCTGCTCATTCCAATCCCCAGATGCCTGATCAGAGGAGCGGCAGGCCAGCCTCCAGAAAACCAAGCAGTTTCATGCTTCATGCAGGCAGGTTGCACATTCCAACAAAATGAGGTATTTCAAAGGAAGAAAATAGAAAACCAAAAATAAAAGTTTTCAAAAGAAGAAAAGATATGTAAAATAAACTACTAGCACTTAACGTGTGAAAGAACTGGCAATACCAACATTTTTCCCTACTTTATATTTAGCCAAGACACTAATCACATTCAGCTAGAAAAAAGGCTCTCACCAAATAATCACCTCCAGATCAGTAAGCTATGTTGTTGTTAGCAATGCTTCCCAAGATACCACAGGATTGAGATGTCCCTGCCCTTTATGGCGGGTGAGTACCGAGCCCTCCAGGGGCCTCTTTAAGAGGCTTTTACTGCTCAGTTGCCCAGCTGAGTCTGGGGATGGGAGTGAACTTCAGATCATTTATGGCTTTGGGCAAAGATTTTGGTCTTTGCTCCAAGAAAAAGTATCTCAGATTATGACCTGGGTGCTATGGCACAGATTCTCATGCATCTGTGGCAAGCCATTGTGACCTGTGGGAACAAAAGCTCATGAGGTCTAGTTACTCTGATCACTCACCTTGGGGAGTTGAAAGCCTTGACTTCTTGCAGTGGAAAGTCAGCTCCTGTTGGCAGTTGTCAGCATAGTCAATGATGGTCTGGAGCTGGTCCATGCTGGCTATGTACTTGAAAAATACTGGATGGGGGCTTTCTCCATTCAAGCCTTTGACCTTGACCAAGTAGGAGCCGTTATGCTGCACTGAGGTCCATGCAGTGTCTGGTGGGCAGAAGAGGGGTTGAGAGAAAGAAAGGAGACCGTAATGAGGATGGAATCATTAAATGTAAATATAGAAAGCAGAGCACCTGAATTCAATTTTCTTTTATTTTTTTTGTAGTCATCATATCTCTCTGCAATTAGAATCAATGAATGGAATTCTCAAAATGTTTAACAGGAGGGATTCTTTTTATTGAAATTTTCACTACCATTATTATAGGCAAAATTGTCAGGCAGCTACTTTTTAAAATTCTGCATTATAATACTCAGAGTTATAAATATAACTTCATGGCCCTAATATTTTTCTTTCCATTACTTTAAGGAGAAAGCCAAAGTTTACTGTGTATATATTTATCTTTTTACAAGTATATTTGTCATCTGACTGAGCATCTTTTCCTCTGATAATCAGAGAAATGTATAAAAAACATAAGTGAGGAATAAGCTGCAAACATGATCATGAAAATAACAGAAACTAAGTATTTTTTGACAGAAATTAACTAATAGTGTGTCCGCAACCTGTTCAATGGCCAGCACTAGAAAAACACAGGGCCCAGGAATATGATTATCCCAGCAGTAATCATAGCTACATGAATGTCTGTTAGAAAATACTCACATATTTCTATTACATTGAGTACCTATATTTTTCAAAGAGATTTAAAAAACAATGCACATTCCATTATGTTTATAACAGAAGAAAAACAACTTGACTTCTTTTATCTTCCCCTCAATATACATCCCACCATAAATGCCTCCCCTCCAATATACCTCCCTCATAAAAGTATAGAAGCTCCCACAGTATAGAAAAGCCATGGCTCAGTGCTAAAAGGCTGAGTTCAAGCTACCTGAATCCATCTCTATAATGTCATTGAACTTTCTTTGTAATATGTATTTGATAAATGATCAGTCTGCACACAAACTTTCTATATTACAGAGCAGGAAACCATCTTACTGAGTTTATTTTATTTCTTAATATGTGAGCAAAAGAACAAAAAACCAAAACAATAACACAAGGAATTCACTTAGGGGTCCCCACAGGTCCCTGTTCCTTTCCTACCCTGGGGATGGTTCTGGGAAAAACCTAACAGATGTGCTGGTGCTCACAACCCTTAACACATGAAATACATCGAGAGACTCAGAAAAGAACCCTAGGGGCCATAGAAAAAACTCTGGTTCAAAGCCTATGGGAAAAAGCATGATAAAATATGCAAAAATTAGCAAGAACAGGAACAAACTGTGAGTCAACATGACCAATGCGGTTTTATATTCTATTAAAAAAAGAATTAACGGATCACCCAGCTATCTGCTCACTAGAGGGGGCTGTGAGTGTTCCCATGGCAACTTGAAATCCATAGATTTTGTTTCCTCCTTAATCATGTTTTCACTAGACATTTTATATTTCAACATTTTCCTGGAAAATTACTTAAATGGGTCTGGTATTATTTTTGGTAATTACCTACTCCCATTCACCCCCAGGGGTTCTTCCATCAAATGAAATGAAGGTACAGGGAGTCATGCAGAAGANCCTTAATCATGTTTTCACTAGACATTTTATATTTCAACATTTTCCTGGAAAATTACTTAAATGGGTCTGGTATTATTTTTGGTAATTACCTACTCCCATTCACCCCCAGGGGTTCTTCCATCAAACGAAATGAAGGTACAGGGAGTCATGCAGAAGACTGTGTTAGGCTTGGGAGTTCATCAGTTCCAGTGCCACTGCATCATTTATTTTCATGGCTTAGGGCACAAAGAAAAATGATGTGCCTGAATGGTTCATATAGGCTAGTGGTCAGTATGATAGATTTATGGTCTTGCATGGTTAAGGTATAATAATAGAAATCTTTTCGAGTGGAGAGAAGGAAACAGTTGAAAAGAACCTCAAAACTGCTCTTCTGAAAAATACTTTAAATGACTGCTCTTTCTAGAAATATTATTTAAAAGACCCCAACAACAACACATTATATTTCTCTAATATTCCACAACATATTATTTTCATAGATTTCAAAACCATGAGCCTTCGACATGCCACATAACCTTAATTTTCAAGCACAAGGAGACAGACTAATGAATTAAAGTGACCAGCATGATGGAAAAATTGTTGTTAAGTCACTAAGTTGTGTACAACTCTTTTCGACCCCAAGCACTACAAAATGCCAGGTTCCTCTGTCCACCACTATCTCCTGGAGTTTGCTCAAATTAGCTGTTATTCAAGGTAGTCTGAAGCACAATTTTGGACCTAGAGTAATTAATTTTGCTGGTGGTGGTGGTTTAGTTGCTAAGTCATGTGCGACTCTTGCCACCCCATGGACTGTAGCTTGCCAGGCTCCTCTGTCCTTGGGATTCTCCAGGCAAGAATACTGGAGTGGGTTGCCAGTTCCTTCTCCAGGGGATCGTCCAGACCCTGGGATCGAACCCAGGTCTCCTGCATTGCAGGCAGACTCCTTACCAACTGAGCTACTTTTTAATCATGGGCAAATTTAAACATGAATTTTGAACTATCATTAAACTAGACCCTTTCAGAACATGTTAATCAAACTCAGTGGGGTCTTTCCTCTGCACAGGAGCAGGGAGACCATTGGTGGCATTTGGTCAACCATTTTGCCTGAACAAATGAATCTGTAGCCAAGTTAATTTGCTGGTTTGGTTTGATGTTTCATAATAATCACACTGACCATATCATATGCTATCCTTCAGTTTGATTTGCTTTTTCTTTTTGCCAAGTTATATCCATTTTGCAACTGGCAACACTTCTTATGTTTTATAATAGACCTCTGGACTATACAAGGAGTCTTTTACAGTAAAACAATCAGTCATGGAAAAAGAACCAGCTCTTTATTTTACACATTCAGGTAAATATACATTGAAAGCATATCTACTATACTCATTTCCATTTTTCTGAGAAGTAGACAGAAAATAAAGCTTCATTATGAAAAATCTGATGCCTTTATAGTTGGTGGGTTCATCACTCATGATTTGGAAATTAACCTCAAAGAAAGTGAAGGTAAAAATTCCTTTTCCCACAGATGCCTGAGATGAAGTCCAATTTGTGTTCAGTCAGTTAGTTCAGTC
>SJYV01028999.1:116695-275575 GCA_006410875.1 Neotragus pygmaeus | reverse complement strand
GTTTCAGCTTCAGCATCAGTCCTCCCAATGAATATTCAGGACTGATTTCCTTTGGGATGGATTGGTTGGATCTCCTTGCAGTCCAAGGGACTCTCAAGAGTCTTCTCCAACACCACAGTTCAAAAGCATCCATTTTTCGGTGCTCAGCTTTCTTTATAGTCCAACTCTCACATGCATACATGGCTACTGGAAAAACCATAGCTTCAACTAGATGGACCTTTGTTGGCAAAGTAATGTCTCTGCTTTTTAATATGCTGTCTAGATTTGTCATAGCTTTTCTTCCAATGAGCAAGCTCCTTTTAATTTCATGGCTGCAGTCACCATCTGCAGTGATTTTGGAGCCCAAGAAAATATAGTCTGTCACTGTATGCATTGTTTCCCCATCTATTTGCCAGGAAATGATGGGACCAGATGCCATGATCTTTGTTTTTTGAATGTTGAGTTTTTAACCAGCCTTTTCATTCTCTTCTTTCATCAAGAGGCTCTTTAGTTTTCTCTTCACTTTCTTCCATAAGGGGGGTATCATTTGCATATCTGAAGTTGTTGATATTTCTCCTGGCAATCTTGATTCCAGCTTGTGCTTCATCGAGCCCAGCATTTCGCATTTGTGTCTAAATAGAACATTTTTGGAAATTAAGCCATCTGCCTTTGTTTCTTCTGATGAGAAGAAGGTACATGTTCTGAGAAGACTGAGAAGGCAAAATGCCAGATGATTTCATTTGTCACATCTATCTCCAGATAGAGCTAGTCAAGAAGATGCAATCAGGGTGATAAATAAGGATAGACAGATGTACACACTAGCAGCCATTCCTGAACCCACAAAGATAATCTGAATACTACAATAGAGAAATATCAGTAACCTTAGGTATGCAGATGATAACACCCAATGGCAGAAAGTGAGAAAGAACTAGCATCTCTAGATAAACAGCAAAGACAGCAAGGAGATCAAACCAATCACTGCTAAAGGAAATCCACCATGAATATTCATTAGAAGGACTGATGCTGAAGCTGAAGCTCCAACACTTTGCTCACCAGATGTCAAGAATCTATTCACTGGGAAAGACCCTGATGCAGGGAAAGACTGAAGGCAGGGGGAGAAGGGGCTCATGGAGGATGAGATGGTTACATGGCATTACCAACTCAATAGACATGAATTTGAGCAAACTCAGGGAGATCGTGAAGCACAGGGAAGCCTGGCATGCTGCAGTCCCTGAGGTTCAAAGAGTTAGACACGACTTAGGGACTGAACAACAGAGACCCAAGACAGCCTTCTTAGAAATTGTGTTACTTTACAGAGAGAAATATCATTACAACTAGCTTTCACTTTTTATTCACCTCAACCCTCTTGCCACACAGATAAGGAAGTGGAAGTCTAGAAAAACTCACTTGCAAAACTAAATTCATGAAACTATGTAATTTAGCCACACATTTCTAAGTAACACAGTGTAAGTCGCTGAGCTTTCTGAGTAAACTTCTCAAACAGTGCTAAGGTCTGTAATTTTCCCAGACAGTCTTACTCACCTGAGCCCTCTCCTATATTTCCAATGAAAACAGAACTGGGTCCTGGTGATTTATGTGTTCATAGGGCCAGTAAAGACCAAGCCCGCCACTCCAGATGTTCAGAGGGTGTCCTGAGGAAGATGATGGTCAGCTCTCACCTGGCCCTGCCCTAGATTGCAGAGGACCTGGTCCCTGCCATATCATCTGTCAAAGCTGAGGATGATTGGTGTGTGCATTTTACTGAAGAGACGCGATGACAGCTCTAAGGAGACAGTTGCCAGGCCCTGAGGGGCCCAGAGATAGCATTCATCCTGGCCCCACATCTCGGGTCCCTCTTGATTAATATTTATAGGAGCATCCTCACAAGGGTTGCCCTTCCTGCCATAATTCTGGGCTTGAGGCTTTTCTGGCTTACTTTAATATTCTGAACACAAGAAAATGCTATAGGATACAACTTGATAGCTTCAAGGGAATGTAGCTACTTCACAGCCTTCTTTCTTGGAATTTCAGAGGATGATGCTAGGTCACACTGAATGTGTGTCTGCTCATTCATAAGGGCAGATATCTGCTATTTAGCAAGAATGGACATTTACTCAACATGACTTACACTGTCTTCAGGCAATACATATATGTGCCTGGCCCCGTATCTGGAACCTCCTAGGAGCTCAGTTTTTGGAAGATATTAGTGTCTCCCTTTGTGTGTCAGCACATCATGCAGCTCCAGAATAAAATAATTTTCTCAAACAGCACATTATATAATTCATTCATAAAATTAGATACAGACAGAATACAGGGTCATGGTCAACAAGAGATATGGGTTATAATCTATGGTCTTGTTTAGTCACTAAGTCATGTCCAACTCTTTGCAACCCCATGGACTGTAGCCCACCAGCTTCCTCTGTCCGGGGGATTTTCCAGGTAAGACTACTGGAGTAGGTTGCTATTTTCTTTTCCAGAAAATCTTCTTGACCCAGGGATTGAGCTTGCAGCTCCTGCTGCATCTCTTGCATTGCAGGAGGATTCTTTACTGCTGAGCCACAGGGGAAGAATGGTCTTAGAAAAGTAAAAAAAAAATCTCTGAGCCTCCAATTCTGTATTTAGTAAATGCTGAAGACCAAATGCTATCGTTCTAGCCACCTTTGAATGCTAAGGCCATGAACCCGGCATGTCTCTGGCCTAGCTGCCCTCTGAGCATCTATATTTTTATTGTTCATCCAGACCATTCACTATGCCCACCCACAAAGTTGGGGCAGACTGCATGGCTGACAGAAAAGCAGGAAAATAAGCTTTCCTGAAGCATTTACTTTTTTACTCTTTGGGCACAATGACTGGACCTGCCCCAGAAATTCTGCATCACCAACCACATCGCGCTGCATGTTTTACAAACTACCTTTAGAAGTGTCAAGAGGCAAGTCAGAATAATGTCTCCCCAGTGGAAGTGGAAAAGAGTTCTTTCCAGGCAAAAGCCAGTATAAAAGAAACACAGGTTCACTAAGTATGATAATCATCAAAGTGCAGCTCTTCTTTCATTTTCCTTAAAAATTCCAACATTTCAACTTTAAAACATTTTTTGTAAGAAACACTAGTTCCAAACAAGACTTGCTACATGTAATGAATGCACAATAATGCTATGCTTCCTGCCAATCTCAATTTTCAAGAGCAAAGCAGAGAACAATGAAATCCCAACTTTTTACAAGCAAAGAAAATATATGTTGCAGCAACTATGCATTTACTCATGAATGAACTCTCCAGTCTATACTTACCACCTCTTTCTGACAAATTTTCAACAAGTGCTGATATCTACTTAAAATAGCAAATGTAGAACTAATGATATTCATTACATTGTTAGTTAGTTGAATTAACATCTGTCTATCTCATTCATCTGAAGGTCTATGAGAACAGTTAGTTTCCCTTTCATTCCTCACATATAGCTTAGTGCCTGCAACTTCGTACTATAAAGTGTGTATGATTGAATGAATGCATGAACTGAATGGGTAACTGAACAGGGAACTATTTGGTTATGCAGAGACAGAAATTCAAGCAAAAGAGAGAAGAAAGGAAGAAAATCTATACTAATAACCAAACGTTAAACACATAGTAGTATGGGGCTATCAGCACCCAGTCTATAAAAGACTTTAAAAAATAGCTTGGCAGAATCCCCTCTTTACTGCTTACATCTCTTATAAGTGTTCTTATATTAATAAATCTACTTCTCACCCCCCAAAAATACCATGTGTTGTGTGTAAGACAACTGGGCTGACTGCCCTTTGCTAAACCACAGTGCTGGAGACCTGACACAATTTCTGACACAGGAAAATAGCTGTTGAAGAAACACAATTGCAGATATTTTAATCTCAGATTCCTAATTTATACCCTCCTTTCACCTTTGGTAACCATAATTTTCTTTCCTATGTCTATGAGTCGATTTATATTTTGTACATAAGTTCATTTGTATCATTTTTTAGATTCAAAATATACATACTACAAACCTAGACAGTGTATTAAAAAGCAGAGACATTACTTTTCCAACAAAGGTCTGGACAGTCAAAGCTATGGTTTTTCCACTAGTCATGTACAGATTTGAGAGTTGGACCATAAAAAAGGCTGAGCACTGAAGAAGTGATGCTTTCGAACNCTGTACATAAGTTCATTTGTATCATTTTTTAGATTCAAAATATACATACTACAAACCTAGACAGTGTATTAAAAAGCAGAGACATTACTTTTCCAACAAAGGTCTGGACAGTCAAAGCTATGGTTTTTCCAGTAGTCATATACAGATTTGAGAGTTGGACCATAAAAAAGGCTGAGCACTGAAGAAGTGATGCTTTCGAACTGTAGTGCTGAAGAAGACTCTTGAGAGTTCTTTGGACAGCAAGATCAAACCAGTCAATCCTAAAGGAAATCAACCCTGAACATTCAATGGAAGGACTGATGCTGAAGCTCCAATACTCTGGCCACCTAAAGTGGAGAACTGACTCATTGGAAAAGACCCTGATGCTGGGAAAGATTGAGGGCAGGAGGAGAAGGGGGTGACAGAGGATGAGATGGTTGGATGGCATCATCAACTCAATGGACATGAGTTTGAGCAAACTCCAGGAGATAGTGAAGGACCTGGGAGCCTGGCATACTGCAGTCCATGGGGTTGCAGAGAGTCGGACACGACTGAGCAACTGAACCAACAACAAAATACACACTGCTGCTGCTGTTAAGTCACTTCAGGCATGTCCGACTCTGTGTGACCCCATAGATGGAAGCCCACTAGGTTCCCCCATCCCTGGGATTCTCCAGGCAAGAACACTAGAGTGGGTTGCCATTTCCTTCTCCAATGCATGAAAGTGAAAAGTGAAAGTGAAGTCGCTCAGTCGTGTCCGACTCTTCGTGTTTCCATGGACTGCAACCTACCGGGCTCCTCCGTTCATGAGATTTTCCAGGCAAGAGTATTGGAGTGGGGTGCCATTGCCTTCTTCAAAATACATACTACCATATATAAAATAGATAATCAACAAAGACCTACTATACAACACAGAGAACTATATTCAATATTTTGTAATAACCTATAAGGGGGAAAAATCTGAAAAAAATAGATATATATGTCTATACTACTAAATCATTTTGTTGTACACCTGAAATTAACACAACCTTGTAAATCAACTATGTCTCAACAAAAGAAACACAACTGCTTGGTTTGCATGAAGGCGAGTGACTCAGCAATAATAATGAATAAAAAGTTCTGCATTATTAACTGGCTAGTCAATAAATTAAGATCTGAAGGGGGAATGGTCAGGGAAGCAATAGACTCAGTCCTCAGATTGTTCATCAAGCCTCCAAGGATTCTTATGGACAGGAAGTTGAGTCATTGCTCTGACTGCAACCCATTTTCTTCCAGCAACAGTCATTCTCACAATGCAGTGTCTAAGACCCAGTTTCTGAACCTCACAACTATGACGTTATAATAGCAAACAACTAACCTGGGGCTTCTCTGGTGGCTTAATTTGTAAAAAATCTGCCTTCAATGTGGGAGATACAGGTTCAATCCCTGCATTGGGAAGAACCCCTGGAAAAGGAATGGTTACCCACTTCAGTGTTGTCTGGAGAATCCCATGGACAGAGGAGCTGGGAGGACTACAGTCCATAAGGTCACTTAGAGTTAGACTGACTGTGTGACTAATACTAATATCCTGGGTATAGTGTGGACACAGTCATCTCTGACTCAGTGGGGAGAGAGATTGACCTTCCTCATACTGTCATCACAGAAATTACATTCTGTTCCTTCTGTTTAGAAAGGGAATAGACCCATTGACAAATTTCACAAGCAGTCCATTCAAAATAGTTTCATTTTCTGTCTTGTTTTGGATGTCTCAATACTAACGGTACTAAAAAAGGCTTGAAGTGTCTTTTTGTAGGACTTTTTGTAGGTCCTAGGACTACATTTCTGAAGGCTATTACCAAGGATTTAATTTTAATAATTGGTTTACAATTTTGTTTTGGGTATATTTTTCCAAGTGTTAGTACTTGTTTTTTTGAATAATTAAAGAATGTTTAATTGTCCACAGGCACTGCAGCCTTATGGAGAAGGAGAAATTATTATAATGTAAATATTTCCAGGTTGGAAGAACAGAATCAGAACCCTAAGATCTTTCCTCTATCAATGCAAAGATTTTGAGGGCAACTCATGTGACCCCTGGATCAGTAAGAACTATTTAGCTATGTGTGTGTGCGTGCTCAGTAGTGTCCAACTCTTTGTGACCCCATGGACTGTAGCCCACCAGGCTCCTGTGTCCAAGGGATTCTCCAGGCAAGAATATTGCAGTGGGTTGCCATTTTCCACTCCAGGGGATTTTCCAGATCCAGGGATCTAACCCAAGTCTCCTGCATTGGCAGGCAGATTCTTTACCACTGAGCTATAACCCTGGCTCATTCTTTGGATTTTCTCTAGAAACAATCTGGGATTTTTTAATTTTTCAGTTAAATATTTTGTTGCCTAACTGTTGGAGGTAGTCATTGGTCATTTGGCCTGTATGTCTTCAGCACACTGCTTTCTTTATGGCTTTGAATTTTAGAAAAATCCTTGGCATTTAATATTATTTGGAAATCTTCACTGAAATATTTAACTCTTGCACTACATCTCCATGATCCATTTGATGTTCCACCTTAATCACAATTATAGAACTCTTGAACATTAATCTTTTCACATAGAACAAGACTATGCTAATTTCAGGAGTTTTAGATAAGAGTTAGGCAACCACAAACTTTTCTAAAAAAACTTAATTATGCAAAAGTCATAGTGATACAATAATCTGGACTTAATGTTTGTTCATTTGCAATGTAATATAAAGGCATAGTTACTAAGTATGCTTTAATGATAGACATTTACATATCAATGTAAATCATTAAATTATTAGCAATGATTTTCATGAGCACACACACATACACCTTAGAGCTCTTAAAACTTTCCAAGATTAAGTTAGAGTGTTTAGAAAATATTTACTTTAGGGAATTAATGTCTTAGACTTTATCTTAATACCTGTGAACAATTCTTGTTGCATTGTGGATTCAATGATGGATTCAATGCAACCTCATCCACAGCAACCTACATTAATGCATTGAAGGATTAATGCACAAGGATTCAATGATGGTTCATGCAACCTCATCCACAGCAACCTACATTAATACGAACAACAGAATAATTGCTTGGACTGTGAAATGAATAGCACCATCAAAATTTTACATCTCCATTACTTTTTTTNTTTGGCCTCTGAGGGAGTAGGAGAGGGCGGGATGATTTGGGAGAATGGCACTGAAGCATATATACTATTATGTAAGAAACGAGGCGCCGGTCTATGTTCAATGCAGGATGCAGGATGCTTGGGGTTGGTGTACGGGGATGATCCAGAGAGATGTTGTGGGGTGGGAGGTGGGAGGGGGATTCAGGATTGGGAGCTTGTGTACTCCTGTGGTGGATTCATGTCGCTGTATGGCAAAGCCAATAGAGTATTGTAAAGTAAAATTTAAAAAATAAATAAATAAATTAAAAAAAAACTTTAAAGAATTAAAAGCGTCATAAACACTATGTAATATACAAGCCCTTTAACACATATTAATAATCAGGTTTTTAAGGAAGATGAAATATTATTTATATAGTTGCACATGAATAGTATTATTAGATGAAGTATATATGCTTGGTGTGTGTGTTAGTCAGTCATGCCTGACTCTTTGTGACCCCATGAACTTGTAGCCCATCAGGCTCCTCTGTCCAAGGAATTTTCCAGGCAGGGAGGCTGGAGTAGGTTGCCATTTCCTAATCCAGGGGATCTTCCTGACCCAGGGACCGAACCCAGGTCTCTTGTGCCTCCTGCATTGGCAGGTGGATTCTTCACCACTGTGCCACCTGGGAAGTCCATATACACTTTAGAAACATTTATTATTCCCTAGATAAACTCAGGGCTTCCCAGATGGTGCCTGCCAACCCAGGCAGAATCTGCCTGCCAAGCCAGGAGACAAAAGAGATGCAGGTTCAACCCCTGGGTCCAGAAGACCCCCCGGAGGAGGACATGGCAACCCATTCCAGTATTCTTGCCTAGAGAATCCCATGGACAGAGGAGCCTGGTGGGCTACAGTCCATAGAGTCACAAGGAGTCAGACATGACTGAAACGACTTAGCACACATCAAGTAAACTCACCTGACTACAGCATCAAAAGAATATAAATGGATATTTTCATAAATTTAAGAAGTGAACATTCTCCTAAGACTTTGGCACTTATTGACATGAACTAAGAAATAAAGTTTACCCTCTGATGTTATAGATTAATAAACAGCAATTTATTGCTAACTTTTGCATAAAGAAAGAACATTTCCAGGAAAACAATGACATAACTTTTAATTACCACCTCTTAACTATTTTAGAACATTACATTGAATACTTCTTAGCAAATCATATTACAATTACAATCAAAATCCACATCTGAGTAAAGTCGCCACTAGGTAAACTCTGCTTACTGCATCCGGATTTTTCATACACAGCAAGTATTCACATGAGTTTTTCATTAAAAAAACTTATTAGCATACCTGTCATGTTGCAATATACCAGGGATGGTTCCAGGGGGCCACTTCCATCTGAGTCAATATAATAGAGCCCTGAAGAGTTTCCTCTGTGCCAGTGGGCTTCACATGACTGCTCGTAGAGAGCTGCAGAGGACAGAGATCTCAGACAGGAACGACAATAGAATGAATCCCTCCATGTTGTTAATTAAGTGATACTTTCCCCAGTGACACTCATTCTGCCTTGCTCTCAGGGACATATTCTCTACAGGAGTGTTCCCCTGTTTCACTTGGGTAGCATAAAGACTCTCAGGCACAGAGTGAAAGATTTTAAGAAGTATCACTATGGAACATGTGGATCTGAATACCTTATGCTCTAGAAACACAGAATTCCTGTCAAAATCAGGGTAACTGGATTTACTCTAGTCTAATTCTTTGCTGTTTCACAATATCTAAGCATCTGAAATGTATTGGCTTAATCTCCCTAAATGATATGTTATTATCTAATAATCAATGCTATTTAAAAAAAAATTACTCAGTAACTATACTCTTTGTTTACTTAAGACAATTTCCACATGAAATGCATTTTTTTCAATGAGATGGATTTCACAAATCAGCAACTCTACTTCATTCTGTTTTTAAAGTTCGTTTTAAAAAGAAACATCATAAAATGCTTTGGAAATGATTATTCAAGAAAATCAAAATTCAAAGAAATATATATAATACATATGAAAAGTCTCTTTACAGTTTCAGTTTATCCTAATTCATAAATGAATTTTCTGCATATACAATGAATGTTTTACAAGGCAAGTGATTAGCATCTGTAGATGATGAACTCATTTAATATTCAGCATACATTGAAATGAATGATGAATTGAGTAACAGCTCTCTTGCGCATCACCCTTTGCCTTGACAGGACAAATCCTTTGAAAACCTGAAAAGCTGCTAATGGCTGCTGGGATGGAAGTATGGCACTAATTCTGGCACAGAGTTGGACTGGATCTTTAAGTCAGCTTTAAGGATCAAATCTGGCATCCACACAGAGACTCAGGTGGTAGTTAGACAAGATCCACAAACTAGAGTGATCTTAGTAGGATATGGCTTTATGCCATGCGACAATGACTGGATTGCCTACATTTCTAACTTTGCTTATTTCAAATAATCAAGAAAAATCCTGGGAGAAGTTTAGGGGTTGTTGTTCTCTCATCTCAAAGAACAAGAACATGAAGGGAATGCTTTTTGTCCAGAGATTCTATAAAGGAAAAAATCCTTTTATTAAATATGGCCAAGTATCAAATGTATCAAGTTAGATTGCCCCCAAATCAATGGCATGGTTACCATCATTTACACTGATGAACACAGAGACACTGATGGAAAAGCAATATGGATTGTTTCTCCACTATGCTTGCGTTTTGGCCACTCACGTTGACATTTCTATCATATATACACATGGTTATAGCCACCTAGGAAAGTGTCCAGAGGGATACACATAGGTTGATAACAGTGTCTGTGTTGTGTTGGGGCTGCAATTGCCTAGGAAAACAAGAATAGTAGAGGAATGACTTAGGAGAAAACTTGCTTTAAACAAGAACGTACACACATGTACTAATTGTGTACTTAGACTCCAAAATAATGGTCTTGTGATCACTTACATTGATTTGGTAATATCTCATCTTCATGTGACTAATCAAAAGCAGAATTCCAAGAAAGTCAGTTCAATTATTAGACCCAATCATGGGCCACAAGCAGAAAACCTTACATATGTGTAACAGGATATATAAAATACATAATATATGTCTGTTAGTTTTAAATCTTTATGCTACAGAGATGTTTGAAATGATGTTTAGATCACAGTTACTGATAACATATTAGCCATCACTCCTTAATCATTAATATTCAGTTGGTATCTGCTTCATATAATATGATGAAGAACACTCTAAGAAAGCGATTACCCTATTCCAAACTGTGACTCGGCAAAATCACTTAGCTTCAGGTTTCCCAGATGTCTAGGTCCTTTCAAATAAAGAGTTACCCTGGCAAATTCTTACTTGGCACTAGTATATCAAATTGAGTTGTAGGTAAGATTGCTCTGGCTGAACTTGTTTAGGGGATATTTAGGGCATGAATCATCTCCCTTTGTTTTCCAAGAGACTTTGAGTTTCTCTGCAGAACCCTTGGTGGTAGGGACTCAGGGGTCTCATCCCAGTGCCTGCCTCCCTGGGATTCATGTCCCAAAATGACAAATTTATGCCAATCCAATTTCTGCCTTTCTCTCATATGTGGAAATAAAATTAAATAATTCACAGGGAAGAGTTCTTAACAGTGCAATGTATTCTCCCAGTAGGAGGGACTGAATGTAGTGAAATGAGTGAATTTTCATATCATGCTGTCTCTAAAGACCAAGAGGGAGGGGTGCTATGAGAGAAAGGCTTCAGAAGTGTCAGTAATGAAAAGGAAATAAGGAAAACAATAAAACAAAAGCTTAAACAACAGTCAATAATTAGAAAACCAAGGACATTTAAGGGTTTTCTCTCATAAGTTTCTTATAGATAATGGATTAGTTGTCCATAAAGATTTGTTAGCTTTAAAGATGAAAGAATAATTCTTCAGAAAAGAGACTGATGTTCTGAACAAAAGAAGCACCAATGAGAGGTGATCGAGAGTGTGACATTGGGTAAACAGCTTCTCAAGTGCAAAACATAGATAATTGGACATTTATCTCCTAGAGTTGTTTCAAGGATTAAAGGAGTTGAAATAAGAAGAGAGCTATAATTATGCAAGTACATGGTAAGTTCCTGTATACCAACCATCATCATCACCACCAATACCATCACCATCATCACAAAGAACATCAAGATTCCAAAGGGACCTGAGTGCTCACCTGGCTTCTTACTGATATTGAGAAACCCAACCAGGTTAGCTTCCACCCTGCACTTCTGAGATTCTTCCTGCTTAAATTTATAAACATTGTTTATAAAACATGAATTCTAGATTTTATTTTTACCTTTGACTATATTTTATTTCCTTATCCTTATTTTCTTTCACCTACTATTTTTCCTGTCTTAGGATACATGTATTTCTGTAAGCTGACTTACCACTCATATGAAATAATGCAAAATAGAAAGCATAAAAGGTTAAAATAAATAAATAAATCAGACAAAAATTAACGTCTAAAGTAATTATTTTTGTTGTTGCTTTCTAGCACGGAGTTGCACAGACATGCACATATACACAAAATAATGGAAAGAAAAACAGAGCTACATGGAAATCAGGACAAAGAAGCGCGAGGCTTACAGGAATGGCAGGTTGCGCCTGTGTAACCAGTGTGTGTACAGTCGCAGGAGAAGGTGTTCCAGGACTGGGAACATTCACCTCCATGTTCACAATAGCTGGGCAAACACCTAGGAGAAAGCAGACACAGCACTATTTCTCACACTTGGTCATGATAAATTGTATCTTAAAATGTTGTAATTAAAGATAGATAACAGCAGCGAATTGACCAGAAAACTTAACATGGACAACACTTGCTGGGTCTGTCATAGAAATTTCCAAACGTAATATCAATTGCAGACTAAAAAATCCATTAGACACTACCAACTGTCATGTATTTATGACAGGCAAATTTTATACACATCTCATTACATCAGAAAACGTGTTTGCTTTTTCACAAATAAGGCAAGATTAATTTCATACATGACTAAGGATATAAATTGCCTGCAGTGGCCACAAATAGCACATTTTCTGTCCTTGCTTCCATGTCCTTGCAGTGTGACCTATAGATACTTCCATCAAAAGGTATAGCTTACTTCTCCATCTTGAATCAGGGTTGGCCATGTGACCTGCTTGGATCAATGAGGCATTAGCAAACTGACACAGCAGAGGCTAGAAAAGTGCTTGGGCAGTGGGCTTTCTCTCTTACTGAGTTTTGAACCCTGAAAGCACAACCACATGAAGAAACCAGTCACTCCGGTGGGTTCAAAACCAAAAGACAAGTGAATGGGGAGGATTATAAGTCTTGCAACTGTCAGCTGAACCCTCAGGCAACCACAGATGCCCAAGAGAGCCCAGCAGCAAATTCAGAATTCTGAGATAAACAAACAGCTGCTGTTTTGGGCTAGTAAGTTTTAAAGATAATCTATTGTGCAGCCAAAACTAGCTGATGTATTATGTATACCACACTGTAATATATTGCCATGTTGACTTAGTACATAAGAAAACATTTTAAAGAGAAGGGAAGAAGGCAGGAAAACAGAGACACTTTTTTTATCCATGTAGTATCACAGTGCCAGGGATTCTGAATGTCATCTACTTTAGTCAGACTGAGGATGCCCTCAGGAATTAAAGAGCACTTGTGACTGAGGCCTTTATTTTTATTTTTCCCCACATAATTGAATAAACCACAAAAATCACTCAGGTAAACCAGATAACCACTTATGTCTCATGGACACTGTTACATCTCACTTATCAAAATCAAAGGTGAGATTTTAATGTTTGTTTATAAGATTAAATTTTTAATTATAAGAGGTTATTCAATTTTTCATTATCAAAAATAAATGCTGTCCTCAAAGTAATAGAAAACTGAATTCAAATATGTATAAAAATATATACAACATAATCAAGTGGAATTTATTGCAAGTATAAAGGCTGCTCCAAAATCTGAAAAAAAAAATTGAAAATTAATGCAATCTATTACACAAATAAGCTAAAGAAGAAAAACTATAAGTTCATATCAATAGATGCAGAAAAAGTATTTGACAAACTCTAACACCAATTCATGATAAAAAACAAAACAAAAACAGTAACAACAAAACACCTAGGGAAACTAGTAATAGAGAACAATTTCATCAACTTGATTTAAAAAAAACCTTTCAAAACCCTAGAGCAACGTCATATCATTGGAGAGAAACAAGATGCTTTCTTCTAAGTGTAGGAGCAAAAATGGTCTCGTCTAAGTTTAGGAGCAAAGCAAAGATTTGCTCTCCCCACTCTTATTTAAACATCATACTGGAAGTCTTAGCTAAGGCAATCAGACAAAAAATGGAATAAAAGATTTGTAGACTGCAAAGGAAGAAAGAAAACTATCTTTGTTCACAGATGACATGATTGTCTACGTAGAAATTCTGAAATAAACAAAAAAACTTCTGAAACTAATAAGTGATGAGAGCAAAGGTGCAGGATTATTTCTTATAAATGAACAATGAACTGAAATCTAAAATAAAAAACACAGCACTTAACATTAACACCATCAAAAAATAGAATATTTAGATACAAATATAGCAAGACATATGCAAGATATATATGAGAAAAACTATAAGATTCTGATGAACAAAAATAATCTAAATAAGTGGGGATAGTCCATGTTCATGGAGAGTAAGGTTCAAAATTGTCAAGATTTCAGTTATTCCCCATTTGATCTACAGAGGCAAAGAATCTTAATCAAAATCACTGCATGTAATTTATGGATGTCAACAAACTAAAGTTTATATGTAAAAGTAAAAGATCCAAGAGAATATTAAAAATGAAAAAGATCAAAGAACTAACATTACCCAACTCCAAGACTTTTTATAAGGCTATAGAAATCAAGGCCATGTGGCACTGGCAAAAGAATAAACAGACTAATGGCACAGCATAGAAGGTCCAGAAACAGGTTTACACAAATATAATCAACTCATCTTTAACAAAGCTGCAAAGGCAATTCACTGAAGAAAGGACAATTTTTTCAATAAATACTGCTAAAACAACTGGGCCTCCACATGCAAAAAAAATAATATTATAAACACAGGTTTTACACCTTTCACAACAGTGAACTCAGACTAGATCTTGGAAATTTTAAGTGCAAAATGCAAAACAGTTAAGCTCTCAGAATATAACAGGAGAAAATCTTGGTTTGGCAATGACTTTTCAGATACAGTCAACAAAAGGAAAAAAGGTAATTTGCACTTCAGTAAAATTTTTAAAATCTTTTCTATGAATTACACTAAGAGAATGAAAAGATAAGCTATAGACTAATAGGTAGCATTTATAAAACATATATCTAACAAAGATTGGGGTATAAAATACAGGAAGAACTGGAGAAAGAAATGGCAACCCATTACAATATTCCCATGGACAGAGGAATCTGGCAAGCTATACAGTCCATGGGTTTGCAAGAATCTGACACAACAGCAACTGAGCATGCATGCACACACTTAAAATTCAACAAGAAGAACATAACCAATTAAAAACTTGGGCAAAAGATCTGAATAGACACCTGACTAAAGAAGGTACCAAGACTGCAAATAAAAATACAGAAAGATCTCCAGCATCATATGTTAGTGGAGAAATGCAAATTGAAGCAATGCGATAACACTACAGACTTATTAGGAAAGCAAAAATCCAAAACACTGACAACACCAAATATTGTCAGGGATGAGGACAACAGGAGCTCTCATTCATTGCTGGAAAGCAAAATGACACAGACACTCTGTAAGGCACTTTGACAATATTTCACAAAACTCAACATCTTCTTCTTACATGATCCAGTAATTGGGCTCCCTGGTATTTACTCAGATGAGCTGAAAATGTCCATACAAAACCTGCATGTAAATTTTTATAGTAGCTTTGATAATTGTGAAAACCTAGAAGGAACCAAGATGTCCTTTGGGTGAATGGATAAACTTGTGGTATATAATATTGTTTAGCTCTAAAAACAAATGAGCTGTCCAGTCACAAAACACATGAGAGAACCTTAAATTCATGTTATTAAATGAAAGGCTATGTATGTAACACATGATTGCTATACATGACATCCTGGAATTGGCACAACTATGAAGAGAGTAAAANGGAAACAATGGAAACAGTGACAGACTTTATTTTGGAGGGGTTCCAAAATCACTGCAGATGGTGACTAAAGCCATGAAATTTAAAAGATGTTTTCTTCTTGGAAGAAAAGCTATGACCTACCTAGACAGCATATTAAAAAGCAGAGACATTACTTTACCAACAAAGGTCCTTCTAGTCAAAGCTATTTTTTTTCCAGTAGTCATGTGTGGATGTGAAAGTTGGACTATAAACAAAGCTGAGAGCCAAAGAACTGGTGCTTCTGAAATGTGTTGGATAAGACTCTTGAGAGTCCCTTGGACTACAAGGAGATCCAACCTCTCAATCCTAAAGGAAATCAGTCCAGAATATTCATTGGAAAGGCTGATGCTGCAGCTGAAACCCCAAAGAGCTGGCTCATTGGAAAGACCCTGATGCTGGGAAAGATTGAAGGCAGGAGGCAAAGGGTGAGATGGTTGGATGGCATTACCGATGCGATGGACATGAGTTTGAGTAGGCTCCAAGAGTTGGTGATGACCCAGAAACCCTGGCATGCTACAGTCCATGCGGTTGCAGAGTCGGACATGACTAAGCGACTGATCTGACTGACTGAGTGTACTAACTAGTTAGCTTGAATGACTCCAATCTGAGCATCTTCTGGTATGTCCCAATATGTTCAGCTAACACATTTTATGAATGTTAAAGGTACTGACTCTTTACAGCTCTGTAAGTTTAGAAATCAATCTTACAAATTAGAAGTTATGTTAGAGAATAGTGGGGATTTTAATCTACCCCTCAAAAATAAGTGCATATTTCTGATAGAAAGTTAACCAGTCCTATCTAATTCATATCACATTTTGGTATTTAAAAACCCATGTGACCACGTAAATCCATGTCCTTCAAATGCTCTTCAAACCAGCTTTTTTTTTTTTTTTTTTCCTGCTGGATCTCTCATTAATGTCTTGGACTTAAGATTCACTTGGGGCTTCCCTCATAGCTCAGTTGATAAAGCATCTGTCTGCAATGCAGGAGATCTGGGTTTGATTCCTGGGTGGATAAGATCCCCTGGAGAAGAAAATGGCAACCCAGTCCAGTATTCTTGCCTGGAGAATCCCATAGACAGAGGAGCCCGGCAGGCTACAGTCCATGAGGTCACAAGAGTTGGACACAACTTAGGAACTAAACTACCACCACCAAGATCTACTTGGGGCTTCCTCTGTGGCTCAGCAAGAAAGAGCCTGCTGGTAATGTAGGAGCTTAGGTGACACGGGTTCGATCTCTGGGTCAGGAAGATCACCTGGAGGAAGTAATGGCAATCCACTCCAATATCCACTCCAATCTAATCCACTCCAAACCACTGTTTCCTGGAGCAGGAAATGGTGACTCACTCCAGTATCTTTGCCTAGAGAATCCCAAGCACAGAGGAGCCTGATGGGCTATAGTCCATAGGGTTACATGGAGTCAGACATGACTTAGCACACATGTAAGATCCACTTGAGCCAGAAATGTTTCCAGCATGACCCAGAAGGTCAAAGAGCCTGCTGTGAAGCAGCTAAATTTTTATTCTTCTCATACTGTTAAATGTTAGTTATAATGCATCCCAAAATGTTTTCATTTTCAGGAAGGGGATAGCTTTTTTTTTAATAAATTTATTTCTTTTAATTGGAGGTTAATTACTTTACAATATTGTATTGGTTTTCCCATCCATCACCATGTATCCGCCACAGGTATACATGTGTTCCCCATCCTGAACTCCCCTCCCTCTTCCCTCCCCGTACCATCCCCCTGGGTTGTCCCAGTGCACCAGCCCCAAGCATCCAGTATCATACATTGAACCTGGGCTGGCGACTCATTTCATATATGATATTATACATGTTTCAATGCCATTCTCCCAAAGTATCCCACCTTCTCCCTCTCCCACAGAGTCCAAAAGACTGTTCTATACATCTATATCTCTTTTGCTGTCTCGCATACAGGGTTATCATTACCATCTTTCTAAATCCCATTTATATGCGTTAGTATACTGTATTGGTGTTTTTCTTTCTCTTTCTGGCTTACTTCACGGGTTCCAGTTTCATCCACCTCATTAGAACTGACTCAAATATATTCTTTTTAACGGCTGAGTAATACTCCACGATGTGTATGCACCACAGCTTTCTTATCCATTCATCTGCTGATGGACACCTAGGTTGCTTCCATGTCCTGGCTATTATAAGCAGTGCTGTGATGAACACTGGGGTACACTTGTCAATAGCTTTAAAGTCACTAGTTACTACTACCATGTGCAGACAGTAAAAATGCTGCACTCTTCCTTTTTGTTTTTTATTGGTGAAGCCAGAAACATTTTCAAAGATTCAACACTCGTTCATGAAAAATCATGAGAAAAGTTGAAAACTAGAATATGGAGGATTCAAGTTAGACACTTAAAACATATATTATAAAACTGAACCTGACATAAAGTTTTGAAAGAAGTTCTGTAATCTTAGAGCTAAAGAGGATGAACCAGAAAAAAAAAATCTCTACATGTTCTTTTCAGCCTTATCATTTGGGGTTTCTCTTAATTGTTATATCATATGCCTATCAGTATAATAACTATATTCACTTAAAATCTGCCATTAAAACCTAGTTTGATTTTGTGAAATATTTCCTTTCTCTCTCTTACCCGACCACCTTTTCCTTCCCTCTCTCTCTCTGTCTCACTCTCTCTCTCTCTTTTTCTCTATCTAACACAGGGGTCCCCAACCTCTGGGATCTAATACTTGATGATCTGAGGTGGAGTTGATCCTCCCCACCAGGTCTGTGGAAAAACTGTCTTCTACAAAAACAGTCCCTGGTGCCAAAAAAGGCTGGGACTGCTGATCTAGCATATTGAGGTATTTCACATGGAGAATTTGCAGAAACCATTCCAGAATATCTTGAATTTGTAGTAGATGTCATCCGTCTATGTAACACAAGACTGTTCTTAGTAAAAATTGGCCACTCTAATTTAAAAATAAAATTCAGGCATTTATATTCATTGCCTCCTTCTCTCCATTATAAATCTCATCCTTTGTTTTTCTTCAGTGTGATTTCAAGTCAGCCCACTTCTGATGAAAGGACAGTCTGTTTCCCAGGCAACATGATTGTCAAAGGATGGATGGAGACCAGAAAATAGATTGTGGAATTTTGATTTGTGCAACTATAAATATGATGCTAATTCTACCACACCCTTCCAATCCCTCTAAAGGCCTCAGTTTTGGGGGTGATGCCATGGTTGTAGTGCTAGTGTTGAAATATTGATAACTAATGGTTGTTGTGTTATTACTGATTGACACTATGGTGCCCAGGGTTTAGATATGTTATATTCCTGCATTCTCACCATAATACCTGTTAGTGTAATTTTAAAGATGACCCTGAGCCTTCATGAGAACAAGTGGGCTGCTTATCAAAGGCAGACCTGGAAATATGCAAGGGAGAGGAGTCCTCTCACACACCACTTCATAAATCAAATAATTTATTCTAATAACAGGGGATAATGACCACAGCACTACACACAACTTGGCAAAGGGTAGAATTGTGTCTATTCTTATAAAGGGTGAATCAGTTCAGTTCAGTCACTCGGTCATGTCCAACTCTTTGCAACCCCATGAATTGCAGCACGCCAGGCCTCCCTGTCCATCACCAACTCCTGGAGTTCACCCAAACTCATGTGCATCAAGTCAGTGATGCCATCCAACCATCTCATCCTCTGTCGTAAAGGGTGAATATAGACATTCATTTTTTCCTTTTCCTTTATTGCTCCCAATTTTCCTGTTTCTATGACCCACTTCCTTAGCCCTGCCTCAGGAACACACATGCACCAGAATCTACACTTTTGGTACATTTCTCGAGTTCTTCAGAATTATCTTGAGATAACTATTAGGAAAAATTATCTACAACCTGGAAATAGGATACAAGATGCCTTTTCAATATCATTTAATGAAATTTAAGTTTCAATTTGATACACATTTGGGTACTTGATACAACATTTAAAATGAAAAAATTTTGCAGCCTGTCTTACTTTCCATCTACTTCAACCACATAAAAGATTCCCTTTCAAATGCTGCTAAAGTAAGAAGCAAGAATCATGAGAAATTCACCTTCGGTTTGCTTCTGAAAAATGGCACATTACACTGTAAAACCTTTAAAAATAGTGCAATAAAATATTTATGTGTTGTGTCAGCGCCAGCTTACAAAAAAGTCAATAGCTGACATATATATGTGTGTGAGGGGGGGGGAAGGACAGTGTGTACTCACATGAACAACACTAAAAAGCTATCTCTTTAGTTCATATTACATGTAAATTATGCGTGCATGCTAAGTTGCCTCAGTCATGTCTGACTCTTTGCAACCCTATGGACTGAAGCCTGCCAGGCTCTTGTGTTCGTAGGATTCTCCAGGCAAGAATACTGGAGTGGGTTGTCATTTCCTTCACCAGCGGATCTTCCTGACCCAGGAATTGAACCCACATCAGCTGTGGCTCTTGCATTGCAGGCAGATAGTTTACCGCTGAGCCAAGATTTAAGCAGTTGATTGAATCTGAATTGACACTGTCAACTCTGTTCATTTACATGCTAATCATCATATATGTATTTTTTTTATAAAAAAGAAAGGAAAATTTAGTCTTCATTCTTAGCTTTTCAGTCCCAAACTGATAACCATAAATCAGACAAGACAGCCCTTCCACATGAAACCTTCAAGGAATGACATTTCATGAGTCCACCTAGGTTTAAATTTTATCAGTTTTAAATGTAAAGCAGTCCCCAAAGTTAAAAAAAATAACACGACTCAGAAGTGAGTCTAGAAATAAACAGGTTCTTCTCAAAAAACTATAGAACATTCACCCACTTAGAAGCAGTCTCACAAAACACAAGTAGGAACAAAGGAAGCAATGGCTCAGACATAAGAAAGAAAAGTAACTTATAATATTTTGAAAATCAATGTGTATACAGGTTTAAAAAACAGTTCAAAGAAATCTATTTTCTTAAGACTCCTTAAGATAGTCTAATGCCTTCTAGTAATTCAAGTTTACTTCTAGGTTCTAATTCAAATTTACAAATAATTTTTTTTCATTAATTTTTTATTAAAGTATAGTTGGTTTACAATGTTGTGTTAGCTTCAAGTGTGCAGCAAAGTGATTCATATATACACACATGTATATACATATATATACATATAAATATACATATTCATTTGCATATTCTTTTCCCTATAGGTTATTACAAAATACTGAGTAAACTTCCCTGTGCTATAACAGTAGATCCTTGATGGTTATCCATTTTTATTAATAGTAGTGAATATCTGTCAGTCCNATATAATTTTGCTTTCTTGTTTCCAGAACAGACATAAAGGCACAGGCTGAGCACAGAATGTCAGGAACAAAGGTCTACTCTTGCCTTGTCCTAACAAGTTAAAAAAAAAAAAATGAAGCTTGTAGGAAATAAGATTCTTTACCAGCTGAGCTACCAGGAAAGCCACTGGACCAGTGGCTGTGTGGTGCTGGAGCAACTCTGAGGAGATATCCCACGTCCGAAGACAAAGGAGAAGCCCCAGCAAGATGGTAGGAGAGGCGAAAGCACCTTTAGAATCAAACCCCATAACCAGCAGAGATGCTCAGAGGGCTCAAACATACCTTGTGCACACCAGGACCCAGAGACCCCATAGAGACTGAGACAGAACTGTGAGTGTCTCCTATGAAGGTATGGGTCAGCAGTGGCCTGCTGCAGGGGCAAGGACTCTGGGTGCAGTAGATCTGGGTATGGAATAAGCCTTCCTGAAGGAGGTTGCCATTAACTCACCACAGAGCCACTAGAACTTACACAGGACTGGGGAAACAGACTCTTGGCGGGCACGAACAGAACCTTGTGCACACCAGGCCCAGGAGAAAGGAGCAGTGACCCCAAGGAGACTGACCCAGGCTTGCCCATGAGTGTCCAGGGGTATCTTGCAGAGGTGTGGTTTGGCAGTGGCCTGCTGTAGGGTTGGGGGCACTGAGTATAGCATTCATCGCCATTATCTTCATTACCCACACCATAGTTTGGCCTCAGGTCAAATAACAGGGAGGGGACACAGCCCCAACCTTCAACAGAAAATTAGATTAAAGATTTACTGAGCATAGCCCTGCCCATCAGAACAAGACCCAGTTTCCCCTTCAGTCAGTTTCTCCCATCAGGAAGCTTTCATAAGCCTCTTATCCTTCTCCATCAGAGAGCAGACAGACTTAAAACCACAATTACAGAAAACTAACCAATCTGATCACACAGACCACAGTCTTGTCTAACTCAATGAAACTATAAGCCATGCCATGTAGACCCACCGAAGATGGATGGGTCATAGTGGAGAGTTCTGACAAAACGTGGTTCACTGGAGAAGGGAATGGCAAACCACTTCAGTATTCTTGCCTTAAAAACCCCATGAAGAGTATGAAAAGGCAAAACTATAGGACACTAAAAGATGAACTCCCCAGGTCAGTAGGTGCCCAATATGCTACTGGAGATCAGTGGAGAACTAACTCCCAAGAGAATAAAAAGATGGAGCCAAAGCAAACACAACACCTAGTTGTGGATGTGACTGGTGATGGAAGTAACATCTGATGCTATAAAGAGCAATATTGCATAGGAACCTGGAATGTTAGATCCATGAATCAAGACAAATTGGAAGTGGTCAAACAGGAGATGGCAAGAGTGAACATCGACATTTTAGGAATCAGTAAACTAAAATGGACTGGAATGGGTGAATTTAACTCAGATGACCATTATATCTACAACTGTGGGCAAGAATCCCTTAGAAGAAATAGAGTAGCCATCATAGTCAACAAAAGAGTCTAAAAGGCAATACTTGGATGCAATATCAAAAATGATAAAAATGATCTTTGTTCATTTCCAAGGCAAACCATTCAATACCACAGTAATCCAAGGCTATGCCCAGACCAATAATGCTGAAGAAGCTGCAGTTGAACGGTTCAATGAAGACCTACAAGACCTTCTATAACTAACATTCAAAAAACATGTCCTTTTCATTATAAGGGACTGGAATGCAAAAGTAGGAAGTCAAGAGATACATGGGGTAAGGGGTAAATTTGGCATTGGAGTACAGAATGAAGCAGGGCAAAGGCTAACAGAGTTTTGCCAAGAGAACACACTGGTCATAGCAAACACCCTCTTCCACAACACAAGAGAAGACTCTACTTACATACATCACTAGATAGTCAATACTGAGATCAGACTGATTATATTCTTTGCAGCCAAAGATGGAGAAGTTCTATTCAGTTAGCAAAAACAAGACTGGGAGCTGACTGTGGCTCAGATCATGAACTCCTTATTGCCAAACTTAAGACTTAAATTAAAGAAAGTAGGGAAAACCACCAGACCATTCAGGTATGACCTAAATCAAATCCCTTATGACTATACAGGGGACATAACAAATAGATTCAAGGGATCAGATCTGATAGAGTGCCTGAAGAACTATGGATGGAGGTTCATGATATTGTACAAGAGGCAGTGATCGAGACCATCCCCAAGAAAAAGAAATGCAGAAAGGAAAAATGGTTCTCTGACTAAGCCTTACAAACAGTTATGAAAAGAAGACAATTATGAAAGGCAAAGGAGAAAAGGAAAGATATACCCATTTGAATTCAGAGTTCCAAAGAATAGTAAGGAGAGATAAGAAAGCCGTCCTCTGCAACTAATGCAAAGAAATAGAGGAAAATAATAGAAAGGGAAAGACTAGAGATCTCTTCAAGAAAATTAGAGATACCAAGGGAATATTTCAGGTAAAGATGGGCACAATTAAGGACCAGAAATGGTATGGACCTAAACAGATGCAGATGATATTAAGAACAGGTGGCAAGAATAGAGAGAAATATACAAAAAATATCTTCACGACCCAGATAATCACAATGGTATGTTCACTGACCTAGAGCCAGTCATCCTGGAATGTGAAGTTAAGTGGGCCTTACGAAGCATCACTAAGAACAAAGCTAGTGGAGATGATGGAATTCCAGTTTGAGGTATTTCAAATCCTAAAAGATGATGCTGTGAAAGTGCTGCACTCAATATGCCAGTAATTTGGAAAACTCAGCAATGGCCACAGGACTGGAAAAGGTCAGTTTTCATTCCAATCCCAAAGAAAGGCAACGCCAAAGAATGTTTAAACTATCTCACAATTGCACTCATCTCACACACGAGTAANAAGGAAATCAGTCCTGAATATTCATTGAAGGACTGATACTGAAGCTGAAACTCTGATACTTTGGCCACCTGATGCGAAGAACTGACTCACTGGAAAAGACCCTGATGCTGGGAAAGATTGAAGGTGGGGAGAGAAAGGGATGTCAGAGGATGAGATGGTCGGATGGCATCACCAACTCACTGGACATGAGTTTGAATAAACTCCAGGAGTTAGTCATGGACAGGGAGGCCTGGCCTGCTGCAATCCCTGGGGTCACAAAGGGTCGGACATGACTGAGCAACTGAACTGAACTGAACTGAGGGAATAGGATGAAAATCCTCATAGAGAAATCAGTCGCTGGTGCTTCCTCAGAAGTCCTACTGTAGGTTCAGAGATTTGATAGTGGGTGAGTCAGTGTTGTGCAGAATGAACACGTGGCAGCAGGCTGCAACAAAGTCTTTTCTCCATCTTGTTAAATGTGTGACCTTGCGGGAGTCAGTATTTCCATGTATAAAGTAGGAACAAGACTATCTACCCTGGAATTTTTATGAGTCGGTGTAAGGAATTTAAAAGGCTTATCATCTAACCATTTTCTTAATGCATTATCCTGTTAGTTATCATATAATTTTTTAAAAAGCCAACATAATGTTTTCCATTACTGATCACCAAAATCTCTTCAGTTTGATATAGACTCAATATTCAATAACTTAAGGGCATTTCAACTGAATATTTTGTTGAGGTGATGGGATTCCAGCTGAGCTATTTCAAATCCTAAAAGACGATGCTATTAAAGTGCCGCACTCAATATGCCACNCAAAATCTCTTCAGTTTGATATAGACTCAATATTCAATAACTTAAGGGCATTTCAACTGAATATTTTGTTGAGGTGATGGGATTCCAGCTGAGCTATTTCAAATCCTAAAAGACGATGCTATTAAAGTGCCGCACTCAATATGCCACCAAATTTGGAAAATTCAGCAGTGGTCACAGGACTGGAAAAGGTCAGTTTTCATTACAATCCCAAAGAAAGGCAAAGACAAAGAATGTTTAAATTGCACAATTGCACTTATTTCACACTCTAGCAAAATAATTCTCAACATTCTCCAAGCTAGGCTTCAACAGTACATGAACTAAGAACTTCCAGATGTTTAAGTTGGATTTAAAAAAGACAGAAGAACCAGAGATCAAATTGCCAACATCTGCTGGATCATAGAAAAAGCAATTTCAGAAAACATCTATTTCAGCTTTGTTGACTATCATAAAGCCTTTGACAATGTGGATCACAACAAACTCTGAAAAATTCTTAAAGAGATGGGAATACCAGACCACTTTACTTGCCTCTGAGAAACCTGTATGCAGGTTAAGAAGCAACAGTTAGAACTAGACATGGAACAAAGGACTGGTTCCAAACTGGGAAAGGAGTACGTCTAGGCTGTATATTGTCATCTTGATTATTTAACTTATATGAAGAATGCATCATGCAAAATGCCAGGCTAGATGAAGTGCAAGCTGGAATCAAGATTTTGGGAAGAAACATCAATAACCTCAGATATGCAGATAACACCACCCTTATGGCAGAAAGTGAAGAGGAGCTAAAGAGCCTCTTGATGAATGTGAAAGAGAAAAGTTTAAAAGTTGGCTGAAAACTCAACATTCAAAAAATGAAGATCATGGCATCCAGACCCATCACTTCATGGCAAATAGATGGGGAAACAGTGGAAATAATGACAGAGTTTATTTTCTTGGGCTCCAAAATCACTGCAGATGGTGACTGCAACCATAAAATTAAAAGATTCTTGCTTCTTGGAAGAAAAGCTATAACAAAACTAGACAGCATATTAAAAAGCAGAGACATCATTTTCCCACAAAGATCTGTCTATTCAAGGCTATGTTTTTTTCAGTAGTCATGTATATATGTGAGAGTTGGACCATAAAGAAGTCTGAGTGTTGAAGAATTGATGCTTTTGAATTGTGGTGTTGGATAAGACTTTTGAGAGTCTCTTGAACTGCAAGGAGATCAAACCAGTTAATCCTAAAGGAAATCAGTCCTGAATATTCATTGGAAAGACTGATGNAGAGTTGGACCATAAAGAAGTCTGAGTGTTGAAGAATTGATGCTTTTGAATTGTGGTGTTGGATAAGACTTTTGAGAGTCTCTTGAACTGCAAGGAGATCAAACCAGTTAATCCTAAAGGAAATCAGTCCTGAATATTCATTGGAAAGACTGATGCTGAAGCTACAATACTCTGGCAACCTGATGCCAAGAGCCAATTCATTAGAAAAGACCCTGATGCTGGAAAGATTGAAGGCAGGAGGAGATGGGGGTGACAGAGGATGAGATGGTTGGATGGCATCAGTGACTTAACTGGACATGAGTTTGAGCAAGCTCCAGGAGTTGGTAAAGGACAGGGAAGCCTGGTGTGCTGCAGTCCACGGGGTTACAAAGAGTTGGACACAACTAAACAACTGAACAGCAACAATTAAGAACAAACATCGTTTGATAAAGTTTTTAGTTTCCACAATCATGGTTCTTTCACTATGCATGAAAGTGACTGAAATCTGTGGCTTGGGGTCCACTCACATGCTATAATAGTGTTTCCAAAATAATTTATTTAGAAATTGATGATATTTCTGAAAAGCTTCTAAGTCCACATTTAGTTTGCTTAGCAATTACATCAGTGGCATCTAAACAATCATGAAATAAAATTGGTAAGAGGTTCTTGCAATTCTGTGTTGAATGACCTTCAAGATGCTTATAATGCATTCATCATTTTAAGCTTGAAGTATTTGTGTCTCAAGAAAGATTTTTATCAATTCTTTATTTCAAGATGTGAGAGGCACTGTTATAGAAACAGGTCTCAATGCATTAGAAATAAATGAAGATTGTCTCTATTCTGTGCCACTAGGAATTGTGGCATCCATAATTCAAGCACAATGTTAATTGTATTTGCCACCCCTGAGGTAAGGGGTAGGATGTTGCTGGGATGAAGAGGGTGCACAGGAATCCCCAAGTTCTAATTCTGACCTTTTTAATTGCTGACTGTGAAGGTCTTAGAAAAAACATTTTACATTCCGAACTCTCAGCTTCTTCATGAGTCATGTGGGAATAGCAATAATTGTTCAAAATAATAATACTTTGTCCATGTTATTTCCAGATATTCACAGACCACAAAAATGTATACTCAAATGATTTCCTATAATTGGACCATGAAAAAGTTGTACTCAATAGCTTTAAAACAAATGTTCTTGTTAATTATTTTTAGCATCTTCATGAACTGCAAAGTACTGCATTATTTATACATGAATAAAATTGAGGAAAGTATCCTCCTTTCAATTTAGTTTTATCAAGTGAGCTGAAAATTCAGTAACATGGTTCATGATGTCAAATATGTGACCTGGACTGATTACTCACTCCTTGAGACTTCAGTTCATCCAAAGAAGGGTGCTTTGTACCAGGGGAACTCTAAAGTTTTCCCTTGTGTAGATACGTTTACCTCAATATGTTCCGGAAAATAACAGAATAATCTCTGCTTCTGCTTGATTAAGCAAACATCTACCTAAAGTACACTTAAAACATTTTCTTTCCAGACATTTATATAATATATTCTGCTGTGAAAATGTCAGGTTGTGGTCAGTGTGTTGGGAAAAGTACGTGTGTGGGCGTGTTCAGTTGCTTCAGCATGTCCGACTCTTTGTGACCCCATGAATTGTAGCCCTTCACTCTCTTTTGTCCATGAGATTCTCCACACAAGAATATTAGAGTGGGTTGTCATGTCCTCTCCAGGGCATCTTCCTGACCCAGGGATCAAACCTGCACCTCCTGCATCTCCTGCATTGCAGGTGGATTCTTTTATCCACTGAGTCACCTGGGAAGTCCAGGAAAAGTATGCACTTAATCCATATTTTCAGTTTTGGTTTACAGCCTCTTGGTGGAAGCAAGTCACCAAGCAAAAAAAAAAAAAAAAAAAAGTAAAGCAAAAAGAGATAGCCATCTCCATGGGTCCCACCGCTTTCTTCTGCAGCAAGAGGGAACCTAGCTGCCCCGTAGCGGAGCATAGCTACACCACGCAGGAATCCACAGCATCTGGGCCTGGAATAATCCAAAAACCAGGGCCAATGCAGGTATGTGAAATGAAGTCCTAAATGCTACTTTCAATTGACATGCTTTTGTTAACCACTGTACTGTTTAAATTGTGGTGTAAGAAATAAAGAAATATCATTGAAATCAACTATTTTTCAAACACATTGCTAAAGTTACAAGTTTTTACTGTTTTTTCCCTCATGCTTGAAATATTAATCTAGGATGAAAGATGGACTTCCCAAGGGGCACCAAAGAACACACCTGCCAATGCAAGAAGCACAAGAAATGTGGGTTTGATCCCTGGGTCAGGAAGATGCCCTAGAGAAGGAAATGGCAACCCACTTCAGTATTCTTGCCTGAGAAATCACATGGACAGAGGAGCCTAATGGCCTACAGTCCATGGGTCCGCAAGAATCAAACATGATTTAGCAACTAAACCACCAGGATGAAAGACAAGTCACCCTCCTGTGCAGCAAAAGCACAGGCCAAGTTTCTCAATATTTTTTCTTTCCCAATCTTTCTAAACGATCACGAAGAAAGCATTTCACAAGAAATCTGAAAACATGTTTGGGAGGGGGACAAGGAGGTTGAAAACAGATTTTTAAAAAGCCAGGAAAAATTATTTCCAGTGACATTAAGACCATATTTTTAAAATCAATGTATTGAAAACAGTGCAAGAACACTGCAAATAAAACTACATGTAATTTGATACATGGGCACAAATTTAGTTTTGACAAATAACTAGCCTCCAATATTTCAAGAGTAACCTACAAGAATAAAATGTAGTAAGTGTTATAAGGCGGAGAAGGCACTGGCGACCCACTCCAGTACTCTTGCCTGGAAAATCCCATGGATGGAGGAGCCTGGTAGGCTGCAGTCCATGGGGTTGCTCAGAGTCGGACACGACTGAGCGACTTCCCTTTCACTTTTCACTTTCATGCATTGCAGAAGGAAATGGCAACCCACTCCAGTGTTCTTGCCTGGAGAATCCCAGGGACAGGGAAGCCTGATGGGCTGCTGTCTATGGGGTCGTACAGAGTCGGACACGACTGAAGCGACTTAGCAGCAGCAGCAGTGTTATAAGGAATGCCTCAAATGAGTATTGGATGGTGTGCATACTCTATTGGCAGCTTCAAGGAATTAAATAAAGTAATAAAATTAAAGGAATTGAAGTATTTAACTCTGAATGTAGATCATTTTGAGATTATTGGGATAATAGCACTAACCCAGTGGCCTGCTGTATACACTGAAAATAGTAATATGCAAACTGGGTGATTTGTATACAATTAGGAAGATTTCCACCCACTCCAGTGTTCTTGCCTGGAGAATCCCAGGGACGGCAGAACCTGGTGGGCTGCCGTCTATAGGGCTGCACAGAGTCAGACACGACTGAAGCAACTTAGCAGCCGCAGCAGGAAGATTTCCATTAAGAACTTCTGTTGACTTAAAGTGATACCAACATGAGTTTAGTTCAACATTAAAATACTTCAAATGGTAGGGAATGGGCCCAACTGCATGCCACCCCCAAATTTATAGGTTGAATCCTAACCCCCAGTATCACAAACTGTGGCTGCATTTGAAGAAAGGGTCATTAAAGATGTGACTAACAGTAAAATGAGGCCATTAGCATCAGTCCTAATTCANTGGGCCCAACTGCATGCCACCCCCAAATTTATAGGTTGAATCCTAACCCCCAGTATCACAAACTGTGGCTGCATTTGAAGAAAGGGTCATTAAAGATGTGACTAACAGTAAAATGAGGCCATTAGCATCAGTCCTAATTCAATCTGACTGGTGTCCTTACTAGAAAAGGAAGTCTGAACATAGAAAGGGATCAGGGAAGCCTGCACGCAGTGGAAAGACCAACAGCTGTGAGCACACAACAAGCAGGCAGCCGTTTGTTACCACACAGAAAAGTTTCAGAAAAAAACAACCCTGTCAACACCTTAGTCGGGGACTTCTAGCCACCAGAAGTGTGAAAACACTCATTTCTGCTGTTTAAACCATCTGAATGTGGTATTTTGCGACCATAGGTAGAGCAAAATAATACTCTCAGCTTCTGGACTGGACTCTGGTGGTCTTGCTGAGTGACTTGGATCAGTGAGTCCCTTATGGACTTCTTATTTCTATAGGAGTATGAAAAAGATGTAAGCAATTTGAGATTGTTCAATTCTATGCCATATACTTTACAGATGAGATTGAAGCACAGACATATTAATTTCATTTATGAATTCTTCTCCCACTGGAATATCTTGAAGAAATATTTTTCTTCTCTACCATATTGTAAATCAGTACTTTCTAAAACAAATCTCTTTAACTTCCTAAAAGCTTATTCTTTATCAAATTTTACTTTAGTTGCAAGAAATACTGAAAATCTTTAACAAGTAAAGCTAGAAATTGCAGCATTTCAAAACCATCACATTTCTACAAACCTTTAACATATCTATGACACTCCTTAGCTGTCTTTCAAAATCAGTCCATGAAAAGTTATGATACTTACTGTCACAAGAATGTACATACTGTTAGGGTTCTCTCTCTCTGCTCTTTTCTCCCTCCCTCCTTTCCCCTCTTTCTCTCCTTTTCTCTCTCCCTCTCTATTCCCTTATTACTGGATGGCTTAAAAATGGAACAATGTTATCTGGGTTAATGAGCCAGATAGATAGATAATGTAATCTTGTCTATGAATTATTTTCAAAATGATAAGTATTTTATCTTCTATTATCCTAATTATGCTTCTTCAAAATTCATGACTTTACATCTATCCTTTGTTTATGAAATTTTAGAAATGGACCTGAAACAATAAATGGCTATATATTGTATCCAAAAACAGAAAAAAAGAAAGAAAAGAGCCTCAAGGTGGTGCTAGTGATCAAAGAATCCACTTGGCAGTTAAGGAGACTCAAGAGACAGGAGTTTGATCCCTGAGTCCAGAAAACCCTGTGGAATAGGAAATGGCCATCCACTCCAGTATTCTTGCCTGGAGAATCCCATGGACAGAGGAGGCCGGTGGGGTATAGCCTATGGGATTGCAGAGTTGGACACGGCTGAGCAACAAAACATACAACATACAGACAATCCTGCAGCAGTGGAATAAAAAATTCCTCCATTCAAAATTTTATTCTCAAATCAGAATATTTAGATTTATCCTACACTGTGTTTATAAGAGAGACACACTACTGTCACAAGATTTTGCTATTATTTCTGCAGAAAAATAATAGTGCATTCAAAGTGCTTGTCACAATTCTGTTTTCAAAGGAAGTGTTAACTTAAGTAGGATTTAGCCAAATATGTTTAAAAATATGTCAAGATCAAATGGCTGTTTTTAAACTAATTGTGCATTTAAAGCTAGTAAAGTAATGCTCAAAATTATCCAAGCCAGGCTTCAGCAATACGTGAACCGTGAACTTCCTGATNATCAGTCTGACTGTCTGAAATGAAAGGAGGAATTTGCTGATGTTTCCTAGTTTGTAAAGAAAATTGCTTATTATCACTTTTCTTCTGGATTATTTTGCAGACATTAGACTGAAGTGCTAGAAAAAAATTTCCTGTTTTAGTTTAGGACATATTCCTTTATTTTTATCACATCTTATCTATAAAAATTTCAGAAATGCAAATATAATATAATGTAGTATAATATATTCTTTACAAACAAATAAAAGCAAAGATTTATATCATTGATGAATATGCTAAAAAAAATAACAAAATTAATGACTCAAACCTGACACCTGACTACTACAGGTAGTGCAAATGATTAAAAGTCTATAGAAGACAAACTATAAAAAAGGATGATATGATGAATTGCATGAAATTTATAAACATTGAGCAAACTATGAGGTGTGACTTGAAATATACCAGAAATGGCCACTGTCTCTCAAAATAACTGTTCTTTTCCTCCTAAGGAGCCACCATGGCATTGAAATATTGATTTACTGTGAATTTCAAAGACTTTCAATCTTAAGAAGTGTCTTTCTGAAACGGAACTACCCTTTGCGGCATTCTTCTAAGTCAGGGTCTCTCATCCATTTATCCATCCAACAATATTATTGGACCACAGTTGCCAGCAGGCATCATGCAAGGCTCTGCAAAAGATAGGAGAGACGAAAGAGTTTTCCTAGAAGAACTCACATTTTCACCTCCTTTATTCTCACCTGAGAGCAACTGGCACTGAAAGAGTGGGGGAAAATGTTGATGTCTGAGCTGGCAAGAGGGAAACGACAGGACACTTTCTTTGGCCGCCTTACTATTCTGCCCTGGGCTAGCTCCGTGGACAGAACATAAAACATGTGGAAAGGCTGTGCCTGAGTAAGTGGTTTCTATATGGACTATTTCTAAGACAGTGTTATGCTCTTACAATTTCTCACTTTTATTGTATAACTGTCTCTGCTCTGAGTACATTTCAGAGAAAAATCTTAAGTGAGCATTCAAGTAAAGCAATAAAAATGTACTGCAGCATGATCAAGTGAGTATTTTAGCAATTTATAATTACGCCTCTAACATATAAAATGCTCCACACTTCACAGGTTGGGCTTGTTAAGAGGCAGATAAATTCATGAATGTGTGCAGTCTCTATTATATTTCTGTCCCGAGCTATTTTTCTTAAAGAATTTTATAGCTGCTTACAGGGTGTTTTAAGAACAATACTTCAACTATTTTTTTTCTCAATTTGAATACTAACTTCAGATATTGTAGGAATATTCAAAGATAGAACTCTCCTGTTCTTCTGCCTTGAAGAAGCTTTTAATTTGTGTTTTTGAGTATGCTATATATTGAAAGTAATNTTTTTTTTTCTCAATTTGAATACTAACTTCAGATATTGTAGGAATATTCAAAGATAGAACTCTCCTGTTCTTCTGCCTTGAAGAAGCTTTTAATTTGTGTTTTTGAGTATGCTATATATTGAAAGTAATACCAATGTGGTAGATGTCCTGATAGAAGGATGGCATTTTCAATGCCCTATGTGTTTCTCAAAGGTTCAAGTAAGCACAGAGGAGCAGCTCACTGCTGTGTTGTTTCTGTGCAAGCTCTGCTTGTCCCATCACTGAGTGCCTTGTGCAAACTGGCAGGCGGTTTACAGGCTGCATGGGGTCCGCATCTCGGCTTCAAAGCAGGACCCATTAGGAGAGCCCTGGGGGACCACATGAGCTGCCCACAGAGCCCTACCTCACCCCAGGAGAGTGAAGAGGGAGACTGAGGGCAGTGACACCTCTCAGCACTGCTGCCCCTGGACTCCCTCCCTGGAGGTAGTGATGGATGCCCAGGTACTGAAGCTCTCAGAGCCTTTTCTGCCCATGTTTGCCATTCATATAAACTTAGTGAAGCAGCGATGAATTTATGGAGGGGACAATTTTTATTTTTTTAAGTCATAAGAACTAAGAATTCCTGACCTCTTGTGATTCTGACTTGGGTAAATCTCTTAATCTCCATGAACTTCCAATTTCTTGTACAAAACAAAGGTTAGTAGTGACTCCCTGACTACCCTGGCCAAGGAAGTAAGATATATTGATGCTGTATATAAAATGAAAAACGACACCAGAGTTCCATGGCCAACAGTCTATAGAATGAGGCAAGGTAGAATAAAATTTTGAGCCAACTCTAAGAGATAGTGAAGGACAGGGAAGCCTGGCGTACTGCAGTCTACAGGATCGCAAAGAGTCAGACACAACTTAGCAACTGAAAGACAACAACAAGAATAAAAACAGTGACAGAAGGAACAAAAACAGAAAGACAAGGTGTTCTTTTCTTTTGCACTATAATGAATGCACTGAGGAGTTTGAAAAATGCCCATAGCTGGATGTTGATGAGCCCAGTGGGCACCATAGAAACCTCAGCTGGATGTCTGGTGTTTCAATGCCACATCACCATTAACTAATAGGAAGTCAGTTTCCTCTCCCTAACTTTCAGAAGACTAAGGATTGGACATTTTGGAACTTTCCTGAGCAATAGCAAAGTCTTGCTTCTCTCACCTTGAGGAAGGAAAATAAAGTTGAAAAGGAGAATAAAGAGTGAAGATGATTGGACTGTAAATTGTTTTCAATTTCCTAGTTCTCTGCTGCCTCAAAACAAACAGGCTGTGAGTGTCCACCCAGGGAACCCGGTGCACCACTGTGTTCAGGCTGCTTCCTGCTACAATATTTCCTTTTTGCCCTTCTCTGACTGTAACCTTGGGCTTCCCAGGTGATGCAGTGGTAAAGAATGTGCCTGCTAATATAGAAGGTGCAAGAGATGCAGGTTGGATCCCTGGGTCAGGAAGATCCCCTGGAGGAGGAAATGGCAACTTACTCCAGTATTCTTGCTTAGAGAATCCTATAGACAGAGGAGACTGGTGGGGTACAGTCCATGGAGTCACAAAAGAGTTGGACACAATTTAGTGACTGAGCACACACATTGACTATTACTTAGACATTCCAGGAAACAATGAAATCTTCTCAAGCCTTCTTTTCTCCTCCAAGACTTGCCTGAGTTCCTCTCTCTCAACTCCCCACAGGCTGCTGTGTGGTGAGGTATGCCCTGCCTCCCTCTCAAGCATCTGTAAGTATAATAAACCCTTTAATTTCTTTTGTAGAAATATTGCAGTGGTCCTTTAAGACCTGACATGGGAGACTTACTCCTTCATTTACAATGATACAGGCAGCAAATGGAATTTTAATTCCAAATATATGCAGTTTGGGAAAGCTACATTCTTTTCTACATAGACTATCTAGAAAGTTCTGTTGGCTCCTAGTTACCTAATAAGCTATTAGAGAATCTGTTTCTTGGACATTCGCTCACAATAGCTCACTTCTCAGGCCCCATCTTTTTTATTCCCCCCATTAACCCCAGTGCTCATGACCATCAGCTATGATTTATGACTAATAAAATCCTATTGTGTAAAATGCACTAGAGTGGGGACCATGCACAAGTGATTTAGGCATAAGAAGCCATCCTTCTGCTATATCCTTTTAAAACAGTGAATAATTTTGTAAACATAAATTGCAAGCTGTCAGGGATGTCAGTCATGCACAGGCAGACATGCAACTAAAACTGTGCAAGTGTATGCCTCAGGTTGTTTTGTGCTTACAATTTATTTTTTAAAGACATTTTGTGCTAAGTGAATGTAATATAACATATAATTTTGGTATGTTTCATGAAAAGGACAATTATACTTCCCACTGCTATCATTTAATTAACATGAAAAGAGTCAGTTTGGCTTTTGCTCCATTTTGCATGTGATTTTGAAATCTCATTCTATTAAATCAAGTGAACTACAGAACTATGGTATGTTACTGTATCAGCAATTCAGAAATCGTCAATGCAGTTTAAATTTCAACCTGTTCCAAGAGGATTCAAGTGCATCACAATGTCCAGGGACTGTAAAAATTTGCTTTTGGATGTATTAACCATATGCTTATCTCACATACTACTTTTTAGGCTTAGAATGAATGATTTTTGTGAACTAAAAAATTATTCTGCCAAGATTAGCAGAACTGTCCTTGCCTTTAAGCATCACTCTGGTGATTTGGCACTAAAAACAAGGAGAAATTTGTATCAACCTTGTCCCCCACTATTGATTAAGCTATAATAATCTCTGTACTCTATGAATCACTTCTTTTAATAAAGTTATCTTATGAGGCAGCAGCAGCTAACAGCCAGAAATGTGGTAAATATTTCACTCACAACATTTACAAAGAGTAACTGGTGAGGAAACATGCAAGGCAGAGACCAATGAGACAGCGCTGTGTGCTCAGGGACATACAGGCTAATAACGCAGGAACCAAAGCTAGCACCACATGGCCCCTGACTTGACACTCAAGGGAACCACAACAGATGCTTTTGCTGGGAAATCAGGCAATGCTCAGAGGAGAAAGAGGCCACAGATTTCTGACTTTAATCACGAGGAGGAATTTAAACTGTTACCAGGAGAGGAGGAGCACTTCCAGTAAAGGGAACCTCCATGCAAAGCCAAGACTTGATATGAGGCAGAGCACTCTCAGGACAAGCAGGATGCTGGGTAGAACTTCCTGCTTCTACCCAGAGGAAGCATAGGAAACAAGATGGCTAAGAAAGAAGAGTCTGGGTCAGGGCCGTGAACACTGTGAGGGCCCCGGAGTGTCAGAGTCAGGATCAGAGTAAGGAAGGGAGAGCGCAGTCCCAAGAACAGACCAGGCGAGAGGGCACTCAGGGAAGCACAGGGTGGGAAAGAATACTCCCACTTTTCTAGGGAAAATGCCTCTCCTGGCCCCACAGGGTTGAGAGGCAAGGCTAGGGGATTTGCCTCAGAAAGCAGAACAGGGATCTATTGTTAAAGACTGTATCTGAAGTGAAGAAAGTTATGAGTAATGAGTTAATCAGTAATGAGTTAAAATAGAGACCATTTCATTTGGAACTAGAATTCCAATCTTTAGAATGTGCTATAATAAGCCTGGTGGCTCAGATGATAAACTATCTGCTGGCAATGCAGGAGATCTGGGTTTGATCCCTGAGTCAGGAAGATCCCCTGGAGAAGGAAATGGAAACCTACTTCAGTATTCTTGCTTGGGAAAGCCCATGGAGGAGCCTGGTAGGCTACCGTCCATGAGGTCTCAGAGTCAGACACAACTGAGTGACTAACACTTTCTCTTTTCTGTTTTTAGAAGGTGCATGACCAACCTAGATAGCATATTCAAAAGCAGAGACATTACTTTTCCAACAAAGGTCCGTCTAGTCAAGGCTATGGTTTTTCCAATAGTCACATTATGGATGTGAGAGTTGGACTGTGAAGAAGGCTGAGCACCGAAGAATTGATGCTTTTGAACTGTGGTGATGGAGAAGACTCTTGAGAGTCCCTTGGACTGCAAGGAAATCCAACCAGTCCATTCTGAAGGGGATCACTCTGGGTGTTCTTTGGAAGGACTGATGCTGAAGCTGAAACTCCAATACTTTGGCCACGTGATGCAAAGAGTTGACTCATTGGAAAAGACTCTGATGCTGGGAGGGGTTAGGGGCAGGAGGAGAAGGGGATGACAGAGGATGAGATGGCTGGATGGCATCACTGATTCCATGGATGTGAGTTTAAGTGAACTCCAGGAGTTGGTGATGGACAGGGAGGCCTGGCGTGCTGCAATTCGTGGGGTCACAAAGAGTCGGATACGACTGAGCGACTGAACTGAACTGAACATACAGATGCAGGTTCATGTATCTTCTGGAGCACAGTCAGGTTTTGGTTTTGCTTGTTTTCCCTGCTTTCTAACCAGCCACAATCAAATCACGGTGAGGGTAGACTTCCCAGTAACACTGACTCCAGTCTCGAGGGATAGACATGAGCAGGATCTCACCTCTCTGCCTGTATGTGGATCACACAGACTCTCAGGAAGGAGGCAAGTGCCATGCAGAGACTTCTTCAGTCCTGAGCCTTCCACCTTCTCCAGCCTGAGGTCAGAGAGGTGAGCTGTCCCTCTGTCCACATGGGGAGATATCCACCTTTCCCTCCTGGGATGTCTCTCCTGGAAGAAGTCCTTGATTTGGGGCCATGGGTGCCTCCCTGTGGCACTAAGGGCTCCTCCCAGCATTTGCTGGCAGCCTCTCTGCTGGAGCTTCTTAGAGTCATTGGGCTGGAGGATATGACCCACAGGAATGTGTCCTTTAGTGAGTTCATGAAGTGGCAGTGCTCAGCCCAGGCTGTTAGAATCACATCAGGATGGCCTTTAGGAAACGTCTAATAGAAAATGGTCAAGTGTAGGTCACCTGAAGGGAGCAGATACTGGAGCAAGGAAAGTCTTAGGGGACTTGCAGAGCCAATGATAGCTGGACAGAGGATAAGACACNATACGACTGAGCGACTGAACTGAACTGAACATACAGATGCAGGTTCATGTATCTTCTGGAGCACAGTCAGGTTTTGGTTTTGCTTGTTTTCCCTGCTTTCTAACCAGCCACAATCAAATCACGGTGAGGGTAGACTTCCCAGTAACACTGACTCCAGTCTCGAGGGATAGACATGAGCAGGATCTCACCTCCTTGCCTGTATGTGGATCACACAGACTCTCAGGAAGGAGGCAAGTGCCATGCAGAGACTTCTTCAGTCCTGAGCCTTCCACCTTCTCCAGCCTGAGGTCAGAGAGGTGAGCTGTCCCTCTGTCCACATGGGGAGATATCCACCTTTCCCTCCTGGGATGTCTCTCCTGGAAGAAGTCCTTGATTTGGGGCCATGGGTGCCTCCCTGTGGCACTAAGGGCTCCTCCCAGCATTTGCTGGCAGCCTCTCTGCTGGAGCTTCTTAGAGTCATTGGGCTGGAGGATATGACCCACAGGAATGTGTCCTTTAGTGAGTTCATGAAGTGGCAGTGCTCAGCCCAGGCTGTTAGAATCACATCAGGATGGCCTTTAGGAAACGTCTAATAGAAAATGGTCAAGTGTAGGTCACCTGAAGGGAGCAGATACTGGAGCAAGGAAAGTCTTAGGGGACTTGCAGAGCCAATGATAGCTGGACAGAGGATAAGACACGTCTGGGTGGGTCAAACAAGATGTTAGATGAAGTCATTAAAGGAGCAAGGGGTCGATGCTGGCTTCTGATACTCATTTTTTATCAAATCAAATTCTGGCCACATACTTCCTATGTGGAGTGAAGGCTGCCTTAGAAACTGGCATGTTTTATATTTATAGTACTTCCCTCACCTCCTGAACAAGTACTGGCTTGGGAGCATTGTCCGTGCCCTTGAATTTCTGTGGGGGTGTGCAAGCATGCTGGGTTCCATTTACAGCAACGTCTGGAGAGACCAACACCACCTTCAACAGAGGGAGCAGACCTGTGAGGGGAAGCATCTCCAGTCACACAAGGTCAATCGGTTCTCTGAAAGACTGATACATGTAGTTTAAAAGGCCCTTATAGACACGTCTCTTACACACATCTTCCCAAGAACAGACCAGGCGAGAGGGCACTCAGGGAAGCACAGGGTGGGAAAGAATACTCCCACTTTTCTAGGGAAAATGCCTCTCCTGGCCCCACAGGGTTGAGAGGCAAGGCTAGGGGATTTGCCTCAGAAAGCAGAACAGGGATCTATTGTTAAAGACTGTATCTGAAGTGAAGAAAGTTATGAGTAATGAGTTAATCAGTAATGAGTTAAAATAGAGACCATTTCATTTNTATTTTCATTTTAAAAATATAGGAGAAGACAGGAAAAAATTACAAAATGTGAAAATGTACACCTCAGCACATACTGAAAAAGGTGTGATACTTTAAAAATAAAGGTCAGTGATGTGAGCTAGGCAACAGACAAAGAAACTGAAGGCCTCACTTCTCCATAGAAGCATTAAGTAAACTACAAGAAACAGACTAAAACAGCACTACCTTAATGCTGGAGTTCAGTCACTAAGTCCTGTCCAACTATTTGTGACCCCTTGGACTGCAGCACACCTATCTTTCACTATCTCCTGGAGTTTGTTCAAACTCATGCCCATTGAGTCTGTGTTGCATTTAACCATCTCATTCTCTGTCACTCCTTTCTCCTCCTGCTCTCAGTCTTTTCCAGCATCAGGGTCTTTGCCAATAAGTTGACTCTTCCCATCAGGTGGCCAAAGTATTGGAGGATCAGCTGCAACATTAGGCTTTCCAATGAATATTCAGAGTTGACTTCCTTTGTGATTGACTGGTTGATTCTCCTTGCAGTCCAAGGGACTCTCAAGAATCTTCTCCAGCAACACAATTTGAAATCATCAATCTTTCAGTGCTCAGTCCAGTTCTCACATCCATTCATGACTACTGGAAAAACCACAGCTTGGACTATATGGGCATTTGTCAGCAAAGTGGTGTCTCTGGTTTTTAATATGCTGCTGGTTTGTCACAGTTTTTCTTCCAAGGAGTCAAGCATCTTTTAATTTCATGGCTGCAGGCAATGTCTGCAGTGATTTTGGAGCCCAAGAAAATAAAATCTGTCATCGCTTCTGCTTTTTCCCCTTCTATTTGCCATGAAGAGATGGGACCAGATGCGGTGATCTTAGTTCTTCAGATGTTGAGTTTTAAGCATGCTTTTTCATTCTCTTTTTTCACCCTCATCAAGAGGCTCTTTAGTTTCTTCTTGCTATCTGCCATTAAAGTGTTATCATCTGCATATCTGAGGTTGTTGATATTTCTCTCAGAAATATTAATTCCAGCTTGTAATTCATCCAGCCAGCATTTCACATGATGGACTCTGCATATAAGTTAAATAAGAAGGGTGACAATATACAGCCTTGATGTACTCCTTTCCCAATTTTGAACCAGTCCATCGTTTCATGTCCATTGCTTCTTGCCTGCATACAGGTTTCTCAGGAGACAGATAAGGTGGTCTGATATTTATAACTCTTTAAGAATTTTTCCATAGTTTGTTGTGAACCACACAGTCAAAGGCTTCCCAGGTGGCTCAGATGGTAAAGAATCCACCTGCAATGCGGGAGACCTGGTTCAATCACTGGATTGGGAAGATTCCCTAGAGGAGGACATGGCAACCCACTCGAGTACTCCTGCCTGGAGAATCCCCATGGACAATGGGGTCACAAAGGCTTGAGCATGACTGAGCGACTAAGCACAAGAAAGCACACAGTCAAAGGTTTTAGCCTACTCAATGAAGTAAAAGCAGATATATTTTTAATTCTCTTGCCTTTTCTATGACATAATGGATGTTGGAAATTTGATCGGTGGTTTCTCTGACTTTTCTACATGTAGCTTGTACATATGGATGTTCTCAGTTCATGTGCTACTAAAGTCAAGCTTGAAGGATTTTGAGCATTACCTTGATAGCATGTGAAATGAGTGCAATTTTATGGTAGTTTGAACATCCTTTGGCATTGCCTTTCTTTGGGATTGAAATGAAAACTGACCTTTCCCAGTCCTGTGGCCACTGCTGAATTTTCCAAATTTGCCGGCATATTGATTGCAACACTTTCACAGCATCATCTTTTAGGATTTGAAATAGCTCAGCTGGAATTCTATCACCTCCACTAGCTTTGTTCATAGTAATGCTTCCTAAGGCCCACTGGACTTCACACTGCAAGATGTCTGGTTCTATGTAAATGACTACACCATCGTGGTTATCTGGATCATTACAACCTTTTCTGTATAGTTATTCTGTGTATTCTTGCCACCTCTTCTTAATCTCTTATGCTTCTGAAGTCTTAACATTTCTTTCCTTTGTTGTTAGAGTATCTCTAATTTTCTTAAAGAGATCTCTAACTTTTCCCATTCTTGCTTTCCTCTGCTTCTCTGCATTGTCCGTTTAAGAAGACCTTATATCTCCTTGCTATTCTCTGGAACTCTTGTCTTTCTCACTTACATGTGGAATCTAAAACTTACAAGAAACTAGTAAATATAACAAAAAAATAATCAAACTCACAGATACAGAGGAAAAAAATTAGTGTTTACCAGGGCAGGGGGTGCAAAATAGGAGTGGGAAGTGGGAGGTATAAACTATTGATGTAAGATATGCTACAAGGATATATGCCACGAAGACTACAGCCAATATTTTGTAATAACTATAAATGGAGTGTAACCTTTAAAATTATATAAAAATATACATATTCAATAAATATCAGTTCTTTTATCTCTCAAAAATTCTGAAGATGAATAGGGGGATGACAGAAACACAATTGTACTTAATTCCACTTAAAATACTTAAAATGGTAAATTGTATGTTATATATATTTTGTTATAACAAAAATTTAAACAAAGAAAAGGAGGATTTTCAGTTATGTGAGCATCATCACTATGACCCAGACTGATGATACAAAGAGAAACACCAAGTTTCCTGCATATGAACCCCCTGTAGTAATGGACAACCACTCATCCCCAGCCACGGTTGTAGATTTCCTAGGCACTCTGGGAAGCTGCCAACACACCCATTCTCAGCTTCCTGTCACATGAAGCCCACTGACATTGCACCTCATTTGGTGTCACTCAGTGGCATACTTTCTCATTCCTTGCCAGGGAATAATAGATCATAAACTTCACACAGTGAGAGTTGCAAACTTTTTATTTTATATTGTATGGATGTGAGGGTTGGACTGTGAAGAAGGCTGAGCACTGATGCTTTTGAACTGTGATGCTGGAGAAGACTCTTGAGAGTCCCTTGGACTGCAAGGATATCCAACCAGTGCATTCTGAAGATCAGCCCTGGGATTTCTTTGGAAGGAATGATGCTAAAGCTGAAACTCCAATACTTTGGCCACCTTGTGAGAANTTGAACTGTGATGTTGGAGAAGACTCTTGAGAGTCCCTTGGACTGCAAGGATATCCAACCAGTGCATTCTGAAGATCAGCCCTGGGATTTCTTTGGAAGGAATGATGCTAAAGCTGAAACTCCAATACTTTGGCCACCTTGTGAGAAAAGTTGACTCATTGGAAAAGACTCTGATGCTGGGAGGGATTGGGGGCAGAAGAAGGGGACGACCGAGGATGAGATGGCTGGATGGCATCACTGATTCGATGGACATGAGTCTGAGTGAACTCTGGGAGTTGGTGATGGACAGGGAGGCCTGGTGTGCTGCGATTCATGGGGTCGCAAAGAGTCAGACACGACTGAGCGACTGAACTGAACTGAACTGAATGACCTCTGATGGTTTCCCAGTGGTGCTAGTGGTAAAGAACCCGCCTGCCCATGCAGGAGACATAAGAGAGCCACGTTCAATCCCTGGGATGGGAAAAATCCCCTGGAGAAGGGCATGGCAACCCACTCCAACATTCTTGCTTGGAGAAGCCCATGGACAGAGGAGCCTGGCAGGCTATAGTCCATATGGTTGCACAGAGTCAGACATGACTGAAGCAACTTAGCACACACACAACGACCTCTGAATCACTAATCCACATCAGGAGCTGAAAGAGGGAAAGTTACACGCATGATTCGATCAAAATAAATGCTCAGAATTCACATCCTCCCACCCGTTATGATGTGGATGCTTGTATTACCCAGCTATGATGAAACTGGGTAATTACCCAGTTCTGGCTGAAACTGCTTCCCATTGAAAATGGGTAACAGAAAGTCTCAGGAGATTGTCTATTAGGCAGCCTCTCCATAGATTCTTGGAGAACACAGTGTAGTAAATAGATCGTCTCAGGGGGCTGCCAAGAAGACAAAACAACAGTGAGGGTAGCGAAATCAGCCCTCAGCAAGCAATGTAAAATAGCATTAAGAAGAAGAAAATGATGATTGAAAGAAGAGTATTACTTGAAAGTAATAAAGCCAAAATCAGGAGAAAAAAAGGAGAAAGCAAAACCCAAACAAGATCAACTGCAAACTAAGTATAAATGAGAAAATATAATGAAATGTGAAAATGACCTAGCAACTTTTTAATAGAGAGAACTGAATCCAGTCAAGCTCTCCAGGCTCCAACCTGGAGGCAGGGAAAGTAAGGTGTGACAACTGGCTTCTGTTCTGCAGGTGACAGCTGACCCAGGACCCTTACCTGTGCACCTCCCACCTGCATCCTCCTTTCATCCTTCCTCCCCTTTCCTGGTTGTTTTTTGGCCTATGGTAGTACTTGAGGACCAGGTTTTGGGTTCAGATTGATTTAGGGAATAATATATATCTAGATGGGCTTCTGAGGTGACTCTGGCAAAGATTCTACCTGCCAGTGCAGGAGACACAAGAGATATGGGTTCAATTCCTGGATGAGGAAGGTCCCCTGGAAAAGGAAATGGCAACCCACTCAGTATTCTTGCCTGGACAATTCCATGGACAGGGGAGCCTGGTGGGCTACAGTCCATGGGGTCGTAAATGGTTGGACATGACTGAGCACTCACTCACTCATACATCTGGATGCATCTTGAGGGCTTCCTGTGACTGAGCAAAGGACCAATAAAGGACAGAGACTGGAAAAACTGATTCTCAGAGATGCTGTGCCCAGACAAAAGTGCATAAAAGCAAAGCCTGACCTAAAACTGCTCTGTTTCTCATTTCCATGAACCAAGATGCTCCAAGTCTTGAGCTGAGCACCCTTTTATGAAGCAGGGAATGTGTTTTGTTCAACACTGAACTCCCTCCAAACCTGGCAGGAACATATGGGTGTAGTCTCCATCTCAATCCCAGTAAAGAGAATTTACAAAGGCACCAAAAATTCAGTGTCTTTGTTTCTGTCTGGAACCTTGAACAAAGACAGTAGACTGCTAAGTACAGAGGCACAGTGAGCTGGGATAGCCACAAAACCACAGCACACAGATTTTCATTCAGTATCCCAAGGTCAGCAATGCTCCATACCATTTCTAACAGTATCCTTGGGCACACTCTTACCTCCTAAACCCAGCCCTCAGGTGACACAGACTTGCCTCTGCCTCACCACAAACATGATGATGTTGTAAAGTCTTCCTCCCTTCCATCTTCTCTTTCTTCTGTGAGCTCTGGGAATTTATCTCATTTAAGGTAATAAAAAAAATAATAATAATAGAAAAATAAAGGGCTACTTCAATCATACCTTAGAATATTCCAGAGTAACATAGAAATTGACCATTGTGTAACTCTGAGCTTCAGAATTTCTTTGTAAAATGAAGACACTCATGGAGAAAGATTAAACGATATGATGCCTCTGAAATGCTTAAAATCATACCTGGCTCACAATGAACACTCAGTAAATGTTAGATACCAACCACTGATCTTCACATTGACTCAAATTCTAGATCCTACTCCCTGTAGCACTCCAGGGTGCTATTTGCTCATTTTCTCATATTCTATTTGCCATGAGGTCCACAAATATTTCTGATCAAATCCAGATTAATCCTCTTCCTCCCTAACAAAGAGTGGGCACAACAAGCAAAATGAGAAAGTGCTTCATTTTCTTTTCAATAAGTGTAATTTGACTACAGCTACCCCCCAGGTGGCTTCCCTGGTGGCTTAGATGGTAAAGTGTCTGTCTACAGTGCAGAAGACCTGGGTTTGATCCCTGCATCGGGAAGATCCTCTGAGCAAATGGCAACCCACTCCAGTACTCTTGCCTGGAAAATCCCATGGACAGAGGAGCATGGTAGGTTAGAGTCCATGGGGTCAGAGTCAGAAACAACTGAGAGACTTCACTTTCACCCTACAGGTGGCGCTAGTGGTAAAGAACCTTCCCGCCAATGCAGGAGTCATAAGAAATGATGGTTCAGTTCCTAGGTGAGGAAGATACCCTGGAGAAGGGCATGGCAACCCACTCCAATATTCTTGCCTGGAGAATCCCAGTGGACAGAGGAGGCTGGTGGACTATAGTCATAGAGTTGCAAAGAGTCAGACATGACTGAAGCAACTTAGTACACATGCACACCTCTGTCCTTCTAGACAAGTGCCATGATGAGATATATTGGAATCCTAACTCCAGAACCTGTGGATGTCAACTTCTTTGGAAATTTTGCCTTTGCAGATGTCATCAGTTTCAGATGGGGTCATGACAGAGGCCCCTAATCCAATATGACCTGGGTCCTTATAAGAAGAGGAAGTGAAGTGAAGTGAAGTTGCTCATTCGTGTCCTACTCTTTATGACCCTGTGGACTGTAGCCTACCAGGCTTTGTGACCCTGTGGACTGTAGCCTACCAGGCTCCTCCGTCCATGGGATTTTCCAGGCAAAAGTACTGGAGTGGGTTGCCATTTCCTTGTCCAATGGATCTTCCCAACCCAAGGATCGAATCTGGGTCTCCCGCATTGTTGGCAGATGCTTTACCATCTGAGCCACCAGGAAACTCTAAAGAGGAGAGACACACAAAGAGGGAAGATGAGATAAAGGTACAGAGGAAGAAAGCCACATGGCAATGGAGGCAGAGATTGCAATGATGATCTATAAACCAAAGAACTCCAAGAATTACTATTAACACCATAAGTTAAGAAAACAACCTGGAAGAGGTTCTCCAGAGACCTTTATCCTGACCATGCCCTGCCAAGACTGATTTTTAACTTCTAGCCTCCAGAATTATGAGAGGAGGGGACTTAAAACAATGGATTTCTCTTGTTTTAAGCCCCCTACTTTATGGTACTTTGTGACAGCAGCCCTAGGAAAGTAGTACAGGGGTAGGTTTAATCCCTTTCCATTTAAACGTGCCCTAGAGTATTTGACGGGACTTCCCAGGTGGTACTAGTGGTAAAGAACCCGCCTGCCAATGCAGGAGACATGAGATGTGGGTTCAATCCATGGGTCTGGAAGATCCCTGGAGAAGGGAATGGGAACCCACTCCAGTATTCCTGCCTGGAGAATCCCCATAGACAGAGGAGCCTGGTGGGCTACAGTCCATAGGGTCACAAAGATTCCGACACAATTGAAGCTATTAAGCACACACACACATATAGCGTGTTTGATAGGCATTTTTACAAAAGACCCTGGATATTACTGCCAGGTTCCTCAAATAATTGATTCATCTATTTATTTATTTATTTAATGTAAGGAAATGGCAACCCACTCCAGTATCCTTGCCTGGAACACCCCATGGATGGTGGAACCTGGTAGGCTACAGTCCATGGGGCCGCAAAGAGTCAAACACGACTGAGCGACTTTACTTCACTTCAAGGACAGGGAGGCCTGGTGTGCTGCACTCCATGGGGTCGCAAAGAGTCAGACACAACTGAGTGACTGAACTGAACTGAAGGATAGAAAGGCTATTGATGATGTAATTCACTGACCATTTCACTTTTTATTACTTGGGGATATGAGGATGAAAACCTGTTGCCACAGTAATTTTGCATTGCATTCTGAAGATATTTTTGGTAGCTCTCAAATTTGCTTACAATATGCAGGAGCTTTTCCTATGTCTGAATTTTCCATCAATGGGAACTTTAGCTAATAAAGCTTTTGCTGAAGCATACACATGAAGCTCCCTGGGGAGCTCTTTCTACTGCTCACATAATTTTCTACTTTCTACTCTTTCTACTGCTCACAAAAAGGAGGATATTGAATCATTAAAATATTCAAAGCTCTGAAAGGAAGGTAAGCCACTCAGGCNTAGCTAATAAAGCTTTTGCTGAAGCATACACAAGAGCTCCCCAGGGAGCTCTTTCTACTGCTCACATAATTTTCTACTTTCTAGTCTTTCTACTGCTCACAAAAAGGAGGATATTGAATCATTAAAATATTCAAAGCTCTGAAAGGAAGGTAAGCCACTCAGGCTGAATGATTAGGAACATTAAAAAAAACACACACAAGAGAAGACAGGAGTTTAAACCCAAATAAACTCCACATGCCTAATATGCATCAAAACTGATTTATTTTGAACTTCTCTCTCTGGGTCACAGATGCAGTGTGAGGATAAGTTCTCATATTTCCACTGCCCGACCTTCTTCTTTCTTGCTCATAGCCCCTTCTAGAAAAATGCCCTGACCTTCAACTCTTTTTCAAAACTTCTCTTCTGTAGCTAGTAACTGATCCCTCCTAAAGAAATAAGCACAGAATCTCCAGCACAGCAAAAGAGTAATTGGGAATATGAATGGAAGATGAATCATGTGCTTCATGTCTGGAGCTTCACCCTAGAGATACTTACACAACATGGTAGACAAGTGCACTTCTGCCCACACGCACAAATCTCTGTAGTATAATCCCAGAGATAGCTTGCTCTTTTACATTCAAGAAGAAAACTGCCTCACCAAAAAACTCTTAGAAGAGAACATCGGCAAAACATTCTCTGACATAAATCATACCAATGTTTTCTTAGGTCAGGCTCCCAAGATAACAGAAATAAATGCAAAAATAAACAAATGAGATCTAATCAAGCTTATAAGCTTTTGTACAGCAAAAGGACTATAAACAAAATGAAAAGAAAACATATGGAAGTGAGGAGGATACTTGCAGATGATGCAACCAACAAGGACTTAATTTCCAAAACACACTAACAGCTCATACAACTCAATGACAAAAAACAAACAACACAGTTGAAAATGGGCAAAAGCCCTAAATAGACATCTCTCCAAAGAAGACAAACAAATGGTCAACACAGATGCTCAACATTGCTGATTATTAGACAAATGCAAATCAAAACTACATAAGAAACTACAATGAAGTACCACCTCACACCAGTCAAAATGGCCATCATCAAAAAGCACAAATAGCAAATGAGAGGGTGTGGAGAAAAGGGAAACCTCCTACATGGTTAGTGAGAATGTAACTGATACAGTCACTATGGAAAACAGTACAGAAGTTTCTCAAAAAACTAAAAATAAAGTAGTTATATAATCCTTCAATCTCACTCTTGGGCAAATAGCTGGAGGAAACTATAATTTTAAAAAGACAAATTCACCAAAATGTTCATTGCATACTATTTGTAATGACCAAAAGACATGGAAACAACATAAATGATCATCAAGAAATGAATGGATAAAGATATGGTACCTATATACAATAGAATGCCACTCAGTCATAAATAAAAAAGAAAAAAATAATGTCATTTGCAGCAACATGGATGGACCTGCTAAGTGAAGTAAATCAGAGAAAGACAAATATCATATGACAACACTTATATGCAGAATCTAAACTATGACACAAATGATGAATTTATCTATGAAACAGAAACAGACTCACAGACATAGAGAACAGACTGTGGTTGCCAAAGTGGAGGGAAGGTAGGTGAGAGATGGAGTAGGAGTATGAGATTAGCATCCACAAACTATTATATATAGAATGGATAAACAACAAGGTCCTATAACTATATTCAATATTCTGTAATAAACAATAATGGGAAGAATATGAAAAATAATTATACATATATAAAAATTATATTTCCTGGTGGCTCAGCAGGAAAGAATCTGCCTGCAATGCAGGAGATTCGGGTTCAATCCTTGTTTTGGGAAGATCCCTTGGAAAAAGAAATGGCAACCCATTCCAGTATTCTTGCCTCTCCATGGACAGAGGAGCCTGGTGAGCTACAGTCCATGGGTAGCAAAAGAGTTGAGCATCACTTGACAACTAAAATTATCTATATCTATATCTATACCTGTATCTATTTGTGTGTGTGTGTGTGCTAGTCACTTGGTTGCGTCCAGTCCTTTGCAACACCATGGACTGTAGCCTGCCAGGTTCCTCTGTCCGTGGAATACTCCAGGCAAGAATACTGGAGTAGGTAACCATTCCCAGGGATATGTACACACGCACATGCATATGTACAGATATATAACTGAATCATTTTGTTATATAGTAGAAATTAACACATTATAAATCAACTACTTTTCAATAACACACGTTAAAAAAAGAAAAAGTCACCTAAAATATTTTCTCTAAGTTGAAATAGTACTTTTTCTTATCCATGCCATCTAAAAGCCTATACTAAGAATATATTCACTGTAAAAATGATACAGAATCTATTTACATACATTCGGGCTTCCCTGGTGGCTCAGCTGGTAAAGAATCCACCTGCAATGCAGGAGACCCCATTCAATAGCTGGATTGAGAAGATCCCCTGGAGAAGGGAACAGCTACCCACTCCAGTATTCTGGCCTGAGAAATTCCACGGACAGAAGAGCCTGGCAGGCTACAGTTCATAGGGTTACAAAGAGTTGGACATGATTGAGCAACTTTCACTTTCACATAATATAGATAAACCAAAAGAACATTATGCTATGTGAAATAAATCATCGCAAAAGGGCAAATACTGTAGGATTCCACTAATATGAAGAATCTAAGGCACCAAAAACCACTGAAACAGATAGTAGAAAGGGGATTGCCAAAGGCTAGGGGCAGGGAGAGAACTTTGTGTTTACTGTTTGTTTTACAAGATGAGAAAGTTGTACACATCTACTTCACAACACTGTGACTACTGAATTGTACACTTAAAAATGGTAAGAATGGTAAATTTAATGTTATAGTCTTTACCATGAAATGAAAAGGAGAAAGGGAAAGATATACCCAACGAATGCAGAGAATAGTCGACTGGGCGACAAACAGTAACAGGAAGACATGAAGGTGCCATGCACTTTAGTGGCTGGTATGTGAAGAGGATGGCAACCCACTCCAGTATTCTTGCCTGGAAAACCCCATGGATGGAGAAGCCTGGTAGGCTGCAGTCCATGGGATTATAAAGAGTCAGACACGATTGAGCAACTTCACTTTCACTTTTCACTTTCATGCATTGGAGAAGGAAATGGCAACCCACTCCAGTGTTCTTGCCTGGAGAATCCCAGGGACGGGGGAGTCTGGTGGGCTGCTGTCTATGGGGTCGCACAAAGTCAGACATGACTGAAGCAACTTAGCAGCAGCAGCAGCATGTGAAGAGAAACTAAAGAGTCCCTTAATGAAGGTGAAATAGGAGAGTGGAAAAGCTGGCTTAAAATTCAACATTCAAAAAAGGAAGATCATGGCATCTGGTTCTATCACTTCATGGCAAATAGATGGGGAAAAAATGGAAAGTGTCAGATTTCATTTTCTTGGGCTCCTAAATCACTGCAGATGTTAATTGCAGCCAGGAGATTAAAAGATACTTGCTCCTTGGAAGAACAGCTATGACAAAACTAGTTGTTTTTGTTCAGTCTGCCAGTCATGTCCAACTCTTTGCCACCTCATAGACTGCAGCATGCCAGGCCTCCCTGTCCCTCACCATCTTCCAGAGACTGCTCAAGTTCATGTTCATTGCATCAGTGGTGTGTCCAGCCATCTAATCCTCTGACATCCTCTTTTCCTTCTGTCCTCGATCTTTCCCAGCATCAAGGTCTTTCTCAATGAATCATTCATTTGCAAAAGATGACCACAATACTGGAGTTTCAGCTTCAGCATCTTTCCTTCCAGTGAGAATATTCAGGGTTAATCTCCCTTAATATTGACTCGTTTGATCTGTTTGCTGATCAAATGAGCTTTTCCACTCGTTTGCTGTCCAAGGGACATTCAGGAGTCTTCCCCAGCACCACAGTTCAAAGGCATCAATTCTTTGATGCTCTGCTTTCTTTACGGCCCAGCTCTCACAACCTTATGTGACCACTGGGAAGACCATACCCTTGACAATACAGAGCTTTGTCAGCAGAATATGTCTCTGCTTTTCACACTGTCTAGGTTTGTCATGGCTTTTCTGCCAAGAAACAATCGTCTTCTAGTTTCACGGCTGCAGTCACCATCCACAGTGATTTTGGAGCCCGAGAAGAGGATATCTGTCACTACTTCCACCTTTTCCCCTTCCATCTGCATGAATTAATGGAGCTGGATGCCATGGTATTTTTTTAATATTTAGTCTTAAGCCAGCTTTTTCACTCTGCTCCTTCATCCTCATCAAGAGGCTCTTTAGTTCCTCTTCACTTTCTGCCATTAGAGTGGTATCATCCACATATCTGAGATTGTTGATGTTTCTCCTGCCTGTCTCAGTTCTGGCTTGTAGCTCACGTAGCCCAGCATTTTTCATGATGTGCTCAGTGTATAAGTTAAACAAACAGGGTGACAGCAGACAGCCCTGTCGCACTCCTTTCTTGATCTTAAACCAATCAGTTATTCCATACAGGATTCTAACTGTTGCTTGATATGCACACAGGTTTCTCAGGAGATAGGAGAGATGGTCTGGTATTTCCATCTGTCTAAGAGCTTTCCACGGATTGTCACAATCCACACAGTCAAAGGCTTTAGTGTAGTTGATGAAACAGAGACAGATATTTTTCTGAAATTCTCTTGCTTTCTCTATAATCCAGCGAATGTTGGTAACAAACCTAGACAGCACTTAAGATAGTACTAAAAAGCAGAGACATCACTTTCCCGACAAAGGTTCTTATAGTCAAAGCTATGATTTTTCCAATAGTCATGCATGGATGTGAGTTGGACCATAAAGAAGGCTGAGTGCCAAAGAACTGATGCTTTGAACTGTGGAGTTGGAGAAGACTCCTAAGAGTCTCTAAGAGTCTCTTGGACTGCAAGATGATGAAACCAGTCAATCCTAAAGGAAATCAACCCTGGATATTCATTGGAGGAACTGATACTGAGGCTGAAGTTCCAATACTTTGGCAACCTGATGCAAAGAGCTGACTCACTGGAAAAGACCGTGATGCTAGGAAAGATTGAGGGCAGGAGGAGAAGGGGGTAACAGAGGATGAGAGGGCATCACTGACTCAATGGACATGAGTTTGCGCAAACTCAGGGAAATAGTGAAGGTCAGAGAAGACTAGCATACTGCAGTTCATGGGATCATAAAGAGTCAGACATGACTTAGCAACTGAACAACAATTCTTTACCAGAATTAAGATACTACTTTGTATTTCCTTTGTTTTTTCCTTCAATCATTTCAAAATTTGTATCTAATTGAGCAGCAATACATGCATGTAGTTTAAAAATAGCATACATTGCCTACTCACTGCATATCTACCCAAAATGAGAAATGCTTTTCATAATTTATTTTGTGTGCTTCCAGAAATAGTCTATATATATTTGCATGCACATGTATGTATATGTTCATCTTGGAAATTTCTAATGGAAGCACAATAAATACATACTCGTTCCTTACTGTAAAAAATTATTTCTTAAAGCCCTTTATCAGTAAACGTATTTGATAATGTTGAACACATGAAAATTATATAATGTTTTAAATCAATGTTACTTCAAATAAATAGATTGATTAAGTAACTTGTTTTGAAAGGAAAGTATTCCATATATTATATCATTTCATAAAATGAAGTATTTATGTATTCACCGATTGACAGACAACTGGATCGTGACTATAAACAATGTATTTAATTTTCTCAAAGGCACTTTCTGTTCATCTCTTAGTATTCTGGTGGGACTAACTCGTACAAGTAGAATTGTTACTTGGTGTAGACAATATATTGATGGAATTTAATAGCAACACTCATTTTGGATTGTCATCTTCAGAATTCTAAATAGTGAGTGTATTTTTGTGGGTGCTTTTGAACACTTAAGTTTATAGAAATCATCTTCTAAGGATGTGCACAATGCTGTGATAAACATGGGTGTGCAAACATCTCTTCAAGATCCTGCTTTGGGTATACATTATGGGCATATTGGCTTCCCTGGTGGCTCAGTGGTAAAGAAATCTACCTGCCAATGCAGGAGACATGAGTTGAACAAAAACCCATTTTATGACATTTTATGCTAATAGCACTGTCTGAGAGTGCCTGCTTCCCATGTGCTAAGGAAGAGGATCCCCACTCTGCACCATCATTTTATCCATCTCCAACATGAACCCTCTGTACTGTGGTGAGGTGGTTTGAATGTGGGCCTTGTGGCCAAACAGCTGGAGTTTAAAACTTTGTGACATCACAAACAAGCTCTGTGATTTTAGGATACTGAACTTGAACTCTTCATACCTCAGTGTCCTTTTCTGTAAACTGGGCATTAGAGGGCTATTGTGAGGATATATTTAATAAATATGTATACAACACATGAAGTAGTCTCAGGCACTTGCTAAGTACTCAGTGTGGGTTAGCACTTCTTATTATTTTAACATTTTTCTTTAAAATGATTCTTTTTTTTAACTTAATTTTATGCTAAGTGTGATGTAATGATATCATAGGTCAGATGTGTAGTATTTATATCTTATCCTGAAAGACATCAAATCACATGCATACACTTACTATGAAAAGAAAGTTTTCCTAGGCTACAATTTGGAAAGTACTGTCCTAAGCAGGAGTATTAGCAAAAGTTCTGTGGAGTTCAAGTCTGAAAGGTTATACTGTGTCACATTGATGCTATAATTTTCATTTCTCATACTGGATCCCTACATTACACCTTAAATAGATTTTTTTTAAATGGACTAGACCAGGGGTAAACAACCTAAACCCAGAAGCAGCTGACTGCATAGCTTTGTAAATAAAGTTTTATTGGAACACTGCCACACTCCTTCATTTATTAGTACATATTATCTGTGGCTACTTTCACAGGTCAGCATAGTTGAGCAGTCACAAGAGAGACTCTATGGTCTACAAAGCCAAAAATATTTATTATCTGTCCGTTCACAGGGGAACTTGTCTGGCCCCTGGTCAAACCAATATTTCTTTCTTTCTGAGACCTTTAAACATGATTGAATAGCATCCAACTTCTCAACTGTGTCCTAACCATAGCTGCTCTGAAAGTCTGATGTTGGCTCATCAGAAATTCTTATTGTCTCAAAATTTTGAGACTCCAATATTAATATTTTAAAAAATCCTCAAAGACTGTCTTCCTGTTTGCAAAATTTTAAAATTTCATTATTGTGTCCCACGCTGGTGGCACCGTGGATAAGAATCCACCTGCCAACACAGGAGACATGGATTCCATCCCTGGTTCAGGATCAAGCCCACAATCCACCGTTCCTGAAACCTACGAGCTCTAGCACCTGTGAGTCACAACTACTGAGACCACATGCTGCAACTGCTGAAACCCACGTGCACAGAGCCTGTGCTCCACAAGAGAAGCCACAGCAAAGGCAAGCTCTTGCACTGCGACTGGAAAAAGCCTGCACACAGCAGCAAAGAACCAGTGCGACCAAAAATAAACAAGTAACTCAAAAATTCCATTAGTGCCTTTGTGTGTGCACATTTATAAACTGTGGTCCGCATCAAAGGCAGAAAATTGTTCTAACTGGACGTGCAGAAACCGCAGAGGGCCGTGAACATGGCGTCGCTCTAATCACGCCACCTCTACTGTGTGCCATTTCTCAAGAGCCCAGTTAGTCCGGTACCAAACTACCTGTCTTTTCAGAACTACAGACCCAGGAAATCTCCCATGAAGTACACAACATATCTGTGCATTCTTTATGTTTATATTATGTGTGAAAGTTGTAGACTTTGTAGACTTTAACAGTCATTCCCTATGAAACTCAGTATTAACACATTTTATGAAGCTAAGTGTCAGAATTGCAGTCACTAGGAAGAATTTCCATGAAAGCCTGGTAGGATGCTCCCTGAGCTGCCCTTTCTTCCACCTTCCCAAAAGTCAGCTCAGCAACATTTCCTTTCAATGAGTGTGCTGCCAGAGTACCTTTCTTGGTAAAAATTTACTTTTTCCATCATATACTTTTCCTGCTTAAAAACAACTTTCTTGCTTAAAAACAGTGTCCTCTCCCAAATGGGTAAAAAAATTCTACTTATAAAGCTATTTCCCCAACTCTGCCATACTCTGTCCATATTACTGTTTAAGATTTACCTTTTTCATAAAATATACCCTAATTTACATAGATCTCCAATAACACCACTTCTGCAACAACTTCAATCTTTGAAAGGTAAAATTGTAATTTGTAAGATGTCTCAAGAGTTGCTGTTTATCCTGCTACATATTTAAAATTCTACTTGCCACCACATCCCTTCCTCTCAACTTGACAACACATGGCAATTCAGATAAGCAAAATCGTTACTTTTGCAAAGCAATAAAGTCTGTACAAGGGATATAGTTATAAACAAACTGTAGTCCGATGCCAGAATTGATGTGAAATAAGCATGAGATGAATAAATATGGTGAAACAATAGTGATACTTGAAGAATAAAAACAAAAATTCCTGGAGTAGAAAAAGAAGGGATAGTCTAAGCAATTTTCATACAAGGAGAAAGGGATGTGAGCAAAGTTTTCAGAAGGACTGTAATTGACAAATGGAAGGAAGGATGCTCCACACCCACTGTATCCAGTCGGCCTGGCAAGAAGCAGCTGTTATACTGGATCCCAGGCTTCTGGGCACCCGTCAATTACTTTGTGGTCACAGATCAGATTCACTCACTTCTCTGCCTCAAACTTTCCAACTTTGAACAGTTTTGACAGACCAAATCCAGTGTTCATGTCTATTGTCACTGAGACCTGCAATGAAGGGCAAATGGGACTACCTCTGTGTTTGGTTCAATAGGGCATCATCCTGGTACAACTTTGTGGGAGAAAAGTGTCAAGCTTTCAGACCTGGCACTGAAAGCCTCACATCACATCAGCAGCATCACATGGTTGGCTAAGTTTTAACCTAACTAACCATCCGAGTTGAGGTTTGTTTGAGAACAGCAACTTTTCCTTAACTCAATCTAACAACTCCTTATTGAGAAATTGTAATGGGTCTGGCCTTCTGGGGCAATCAATCCCTGACCTAATGGCTCTCAGAGCCCAAGAACGGGAGATGTGTACAGAAAATTCAACTGTGGTCTGTGATGGTAAATGCAATCAACAAGACTGACCACAGTACAGTCACTGCCTTAGGAATCAAAGCACTCCACGTTCACGAGGTGGATGGTTAGGAAGCAGAGGGCCGTGTCCTCACAAAGGCCAAGGACGTGGAAGAGATCAATACAGAATCACTGAAGTGTTGCTACTGTTGTGCTTGAAACCATCCAGTCTCAGAGCCAAACTTGAAATCAGTGAGTCCAGAACTAACACAAGCCCCAGACAGCCGAAGTACACTTGGCAGACCCTTCTGAGCAACCTCCTTCCTGATGCAGGGATTGGCTCTGTTGAGTCATCAACTCATTAGCAATAAATGTATTAATCTAGACCTGAAATAAACCAACATATATTTAATGACTGAATTAGCAGAAATCTCTGTCAAGAGAATTTCTGCTCCTTCTATCTCCAGACAGAGCTTCACATGTAGCATAGTACCGACTTCCTTCCATACAAACCCTCCTCCTTGTCTCTGAGTCCAGTTTTTCTTATTCTGATTCAACACTGCTTTTATCCCTCTTTATTTTGAAACTACACACAGTCGTATGATCTTTCTATTTATACAAAGTAAACATAATTCATTTAAACTTGAATCTAATATGATTTATTAATTTGATTATGCAACATTTCAAACATCCCTGCCGAAACAGATATACATGTACCAACAATATAGATCTATTTTAACAAGGTAAATATTTTGCCATGTGTGCATCAGCTCTTTCTCTAAAATAAATAAATTGGTGCATATATAACCAACAAATGGCCTGCAACCCAACCCTCATGCTTCCAATATTTCCTTGTCTTTTTTCTACCCTACACCCTTGGGCTTACCTTTGTTGCTCTCTTAGAACACTGTGAGATTGTTGTGAATCTTTCAATTCAATATTAATTAATCTCATTAATTAGTCTACTTGGTGTTGTAGGTTGGAAATTATCCAAAGAAGAACAAAGTTTCAAATGATTTGCTCTGTCTATTTTATATTCATTTAAGGACCTACTGCTACTTATTTTTTCAAGGCAAAAGAAATCTATTAAATGGAATTATTTATACTAGAACTTATGTTTATTTCAACTAATTTCTTTTCTTATCTTTCTCAAATATATTTTGCCAGTCCTTTCTTAGAAGAATGCTTTCTTCATGCAAAGGGCCTGCATTGGAAGAAAAATCCACTTTATCCACTTAAAAATCTAAGTTCATTGCCTTACAAATAACAACTTCCATCTTAAATTCATAGAGTGTAACTTTTGAACTAGAGTTCTGATGAGTTTTTAATATGAAGAATAAACCCCTAACAAATGCAGAGTATAGAGATTCAGGATATATTATAGTTTTCAAAGGTAGGACTAACTTTAACCACTTGTTACTTATTGATAACAATGAAAAAATACCTGGGCTTCACCCCATGAGGTTGGTGACTATCAGGGATAAAGAGGATGGCCTATCGCCAAAGGGTACTGAAGCAAGCTTCCTAAAGTCTTGTGACAGAAAGCATCACCTACCTGCCCAGGCTAACACATGGATGGGATGAGCTACATCCTCAAGCAGGGAGCACATTCCCCTCTGATCAGGAAAGCTGGAGGTTAGGTTAAGGTGCAAAACAATTTTCCCCACAGATGGGACTTCGGTCATTCCAGTCTGTCCTTGTCACAGTCTAAACTGCACTGGAATCACCTGGTCATCTTGTTAAAATGCAGATTCTATTGGGTGAGGGCTGAAAGTCCATATTTCTATCAAGATCTATCAAGTGACACTGCTGGTCCATTGGCCACCTGCTGATTAGCAGGACCCATAGCAGTCTAGGTCCTTTCTTTTATAGAGAAAACGGGAAAGAGAGGAGTATAAAGATAAGATGTGTGAGAAGAGGAAACCAGAAAAATAGAAAAGAAAGCAAAAGGTCATAGCGAGAGAGTGAAAGAGAGACCAAAAAAAAAAAAAAAGCAGGAAATGTGATAATATGGCCCTCCCAACATATCTCCCTCCTAAGTGCCCCCATCAGGGTGGACATGAAGTCTTTATATGGTCCCACCTACCAACCCAGGGGTTTCAGTGCTTGGTGTAGGGTAGTCTGAGAGCTGTCCTGATCAGGCCAGCTCTTTCTCCGGCCACAGGCCATGAGATCTGAGATGATCCTCAGCCAGAGCCACAGAAGTCAGCCCGTTTCCTCAGATTTCTGAGCCAGTACAGGAAAAATGAATACCAGAAGCCAGTTCACAGAAGGTACAAGGCCGGGCTAATTCTTAGTTACAACCATGCCAGAGACCCAGCTAAATCCTCCCCTTTTCAATGTCGTTGGATTCCCAAGTACCTAGACTGATTGGAATCGATTCTCTAGAGTTTTAAGCAATAAAGAAAGAAAGGAGAATATAGGGGGAAATGGAGAGAGAAGTGAGGAGAAAAATATTTAATGATAGATGAAAAAATAAAGAACAGAAGGATAGAAGAAAAGAGGGAGAAATAGATGATGAGAGTGAAGCCAAAGTAAGACAGAAGGAAAAAACACCCTCCAGGAGGAAAGATGCCCATGGCTGAGCAGGGACCCAGTGGTCATGGGCCAGATGAGCCTTGACAAAGGGCACCATTGCAGAGGAAGCTATTAGCCANTGGAAATTATCCAAAGAAGAACAAAGTTTCAAATGATTTGCTCTGTCTATTTTATATTCATTTAAGGACCTACTGCTACTTATTTTTTCAAGGCAAAAGAAATCTATTAAATGGAATTATTTATACTAGAACTTATGTTTATTTCAACTAATTTCTTTTCTTATCTTTCTCAAATATATTTTGCCAGTCCTTTCTTAGAAGAATGCTTTCTTCATGCAAAGGGCCTGCATTGGAAGAAAAATCCACTTTATCCACTTAAAAATCTAAGTTCATTGCCTTACAAATAACAACTTCCATCTTAAATTCATAGAGTGTAACTTTTGAACTAGAGTTCTGATGAGTTTTTAATATGAAGAATAAACCCCTAACAAATGCAGAGTATAGAGATTCAGGATATATTATAGTTTTCAAAGGTAGGACTAACTTTAACCACTTGTTACTTATTGATAACAATGAAAAAATACCTGGGCTTCACCCCATGAGGTTGGTGACTATCAGGGATAAAGAGGATGGCCTATCGCCAAAGGGTACTGAAGCAAGCTTCCTAAAGTCTTGTGACAGAAAGCATCACCTACCTGCCCAGGCTAACACATGGATGGGATGAGCTACATCCTCAAGCAGGGAGCACATTCCCCTCTGATCAGGAAAGCTGGAGGTTAGGTTAAGGTGCAAAACAATTTTCCCCACAGATGGGACTTCGGTCATTCCAGTCTGTCCTTGTCACAGTCTAAACTGCACTGGAATCACCTGGTCATCTTGTTAAAATGCAGATTCTATTGGGTGAGGGCTGAAAGTCCATATTTCTATCAAGATCTATCAAGTGACACTGCTGGTCCATTGGCCACCTGCTGATTAGCAGGACCCATAGCAGTCTAGGTCCTTTCTTTTATAGAGAAAACGGGAAAGAGAGGAGTATAAAGATAAGATGTGTGAGAAGAGGAAACCAGAAAAATAGAAAAGAAAGCAAAAGGTCATAGCGAGAGAGTGAAAGAGAGACCAAAAAAAAAAAAAAAGCAGGAAATGTGATAATATGGCCCTCCCAACATATCTCCCTCCTAAGTGCCCCCATCAGGGTGGACATGAAGTCTTTATATGGTCCCACCTACCAACCCAGGGGTTTCAGTGCTTGGTGTAGGGTAGTCTGAGAGCTGTCCTGATCAGGCCAGCTCTTTCTCCGGCCACAGGCCATGAGATCTGAGATGATCCTCAGCCAGAGCCACAGAAGTCAGCCCGTTTCCTCAGATTTCTGAGCCAGTACAGGAAAAATGAATACCAGAAGCCAGTTCACAGAAGGTACAAGGCCGGGCTAATTCTTAGTTACAACCATGCCAGAGACCCAGCTAAATCCTCCCCTTTTCAATGTCGTTGGATTCCCAAGTACCTAGACTGATTGGAATCGATTCTCTAGAGTTTTAAGCAATAAAGAAAGAAAGGAGAATATAGGGGGAAATGGAGAGAGAAGTGAGGAGAAAAATATTTAATGATAGATGAAAAAATAAAGAACAGAAGGATAGAAGAAAAGAGGGAGAAATAGATGATGAGAGTGAAGCCAAAGTAAGACAGAAGGAAAAAACACCCTCCAGGAGGAAAGATGCCCATGGCTGAGCAGGGACCCAGTGGTCATGGGCCAGATGAGCCTTGACAAAGGGCACCATTGCAGAGGAAGCTATTAGCCATGGTCGCCTGACAGGAGAGGGTGCATCAGTCTGGCTTTCATAGAGTCAGCCCATTGTTCCCACCAAATGGAACTGAGAGGGAGAAGAGACAAACTCAGGGCAGGCTGGTAGCCTGAGAAAGATAACTGGTCAAAGTCTGTGACAAAACCCCAGGAAGACCTAAGATGTCCAGGTAGGCAGTGATGGAGCTGGAGCCCTGACATCTACCTGGAATACCGTCAGAGCTTGAGACTGCCCACCCACAGACCTCTCCTGCCCACCAAGCATGCTCACAGACCACAACCTCAGAGCAGGAGAGTGGAGAGAGCTCACACCTCTCCCCAACCTGGTCCAGAGGCCCCCATGGAACTCAGAGCTCACATTATCCTATAGATAAGAATTCTGATCCACAAGCACTGCCTCACAAAATTCTTGTCTGAATCTAAGAATCACAGTAGATTGATATGTGTTAGTTGATTTATTCTCAGGGAAAAGTAGAAAATTAACATTATTGGGAATTCCCTGGTGGTCCAGTGGTTAAGAATCTGCCTGCCAATTCAGGGGACAAGGGTTTGATCCCTTGTCTGGGAAGGTCGCACATGCCAAGGAGCAACTAAGTTCATGTGTGACACAAGTACTGAGCCAGTGAGTTAGAGCTTGCAAGCCACAGCTACTGAGCCCACATGCCACCACTTACAAAAGCCATGCTTTGCAAGAAAGAGTAGCCCCTGCTCAGAGCATCCAGAGAAAGCCCATGCAGCGATGAAGACCCAGTGCAGCCAAAAATTAATAAATAAAATAATAAAAAATAAATAAGTCAATAATAAAAATAAAATAAACATTACTGAACTTTGCCAGTGATCACTGATCTGTTGTATTGCTCACTTCAGTGCTCTTCTATGACCCTCAGCATCCTAAGATTCTGGCCATTTCCTGATTTAGTTGGACTGAACTTGCAAACACATCTTCTAAGTCCTATGAATGTTCAGTATCAAGCTTTGTCAAGCCACCTGGTTTCCCAATGGACTGATGTAATCCATGCTTGTTCACATCTTATAGGAAATGAACCCCTTTTTCTCACCTTTTTTTTTCCAGTGATATCTCTTCCACTGCATTTCAAATGAGGACATTTACTCTGCACATCAAAAGAGTGTGTGTGTCCTGAGAAGTAGAGCACCACTTGGCAAGAGATGGCAATAATTTTGCCTTCATTTAAGACACAGTCCTATATTTCATTTAAATAAAATCCTTTTAGAGTGTATTTTACAGTTCTGAGTACTGTAATTTATTTGGTTAGTTTCAAACAGAAATCTAATTTAGCCATGGAAGCAAACACTTATCAATAAATGTTAATGTGAAACATATCACCAGGTGAAAGGGACTTGATCTGCTGCTGCAAGATCAGGCCACACAGAAAGCATAAGGGAGGTAGGAGACCTCTAGGAGCAAAGACCAGCCCCCAGCTAACAGCCTGCAGGGCTGCAGTCCTATACCCACAAGGAAGTAAGCGAGCACGTATACAGAAGAGTCAGCAAGGAAATTCTAACTGCTACCATCTGATAAGCCCTGTTTGCAAGGCTGGCCCATTCCCAAGACTCATGGTAAGGGTGGCTCACTGTGCCTAATGTTTTTAAAGTAAGTGAAAATATAACTCATAATTATCAAGTAGTAAGACTGCTGTCAATGCCAACTGTGTACAATGAGCCCAGAGTAGGAGGTGAATTCACTTAACCCATGATAATGAATGCTGAAGATGCAAGGATGAGCCCCTTTACTAAAGGAACTAAAAGTGCTAAGACAGGAGAAGCACCTACACTAGACCTTCAAGGACCAAGGGCTACAAGCTGGGACAAAGGGCTACAGAGAAGCACAGAGCAGAGAGCTCAAGAAAGGCAACCTGGCAGAAGATAGAGTTCACTCATTCAATAATTCAGCAAACATTGACCAATTTTCTGCTCAGATTCAGGCACCATGAAGTGCTGGGGGCAAGGGCAAGGTAGGCCAGGTCTCTATTTACGCAAGTTCAGGAATGGGAGGCAGGCTACTTCACGAGTCTTTTCTGTGTGATACAATGCATAGGTCTGAGGGATCCTTCTGTCCCCACCTGTATGGTCTAGTATTAACAATGTCACTATTCTTGACCCTACTTCCACAGGGCACTTGATCACTAAACAGACTGATAGAAGGTGATGCTTAGATGTGGTTCCCCTAGAACCTGATTCACTGAACAATAAGAATTTTCACTTTCTCAATCAGAGTTGAAGGTGGCAAAAACATAAACCTTAATTCATATAACTAAGAATAAGCAGGCACCCTAAAGGCTCAGACAGTAAAGAATCTGCCTGCAATGCAGGAGATGAGAGTTTGATTTCTGGATCAGGAAGATCCTCTGGAGAAAGGAATGGCTACCCACTCCAGTATTCTTGCCTGGGAAATCCCATGGACAGAGGAGCCTGGCAGGCTACAGACCATAGGCTTCAAAGAGTTGCACATGACTGAGAGAATAAGCACAACCATTAGTTACCTAATTTTGAAAAATAATATGCAACTTTGAATAAAGTTTCTCTTTATAAGTGGGTGCTTCATTTAACTTTAACTTATTCTTTTAAAAAAAACTTTTTATTTCATATTGGAATATAGCCAATTACTAATGTTGTGATGGTTTCAGGTGGCCAGCAAAGGGACTCAGCCATGGATATACACGTATCCTTTCTCCCCTAAACTGCCCTCCTATCCAGGCTGCCACATAATATTAAGCAAAGTTCCCTGTGCTATACAGTTAAACCTGCTTACTCTTAAATAATACCTTAGACCACCTGACCTGCCTCTTGAGAAATCTGTAAGTAGGTCAGGAAGCAACAGTAAGAACTAGACATGGAACAAGAGACTGGTTCCAAATAGGAAAAGGTGTACGTCAAGGCTGTATATTGTAACCCTGATTATTTAACTTATATGCAGAGTACATCATGAGAAACGCTAGGCTGGAAGAAGCACAAGCTGGAATCAAGATTGCTGGAAGAAATATCAATAACCTCAGATAGGCAGATGATACCACCCTTATGGCAGAAAGTGAAGAAGAACTAAAGGGCCTCTTGATGAAGTGAAACAGGAGAGTGAAAAAGTTGGCTTAAAGTTCAACATTCAGAAAACTAAGATCATGGCATCCAGTCCCATCACTTCATGGCAAATAGATGGGGAAACAGTGACAAACTTCATTTTGGGGGGCTCCAAAATCACTACAAACGGTGACTGCANATATATATATATATATATATATATATATATATAACCAGAACTAATACAAAATAAAACACAAAGCCATTTTTGCTTTTAATTCAACCTTAAGAGAGTATGTTGTTTTTCACATTTAAAAATACGTTAATGAAGGTTAAACGCATGTACATGTAAATATCCATTCCAAATGTATCCATCCACACATTTCTTTATGTATATTTTCCATGCAAGTGGATGAGTCATCAGATGGCGCATGGGGCATCCATGTCCACCAGGGACAAGGAGAGGGGACAGAGGGTGGCAGCTGTGGAGTGAGGAGCAGAGCCGGACAGAAGGGGAAAACAGAGCAGCTGGAAACCCACTCTCCATTTTAAACCTGCAGGTGTATCCATGAGACACTATGTAAAATTGAAGGCATTTCTTAATTTATTGATTCTGAAGTTCACACAGAGATTACAGCAGATTCTGAAAGAAGTGTCTATTTGCCATCATATCATCCAATGAATGTCAAGGTGATGATAAAAGAAGCAAACACTGTTTAACGTTGGGAGTGCAGTTCAAAAGATCTCATTAAATAGAAATATCTAGTCTGTGGAAGGTACAGTAGATTAAACTTAATGTACTCATATTTATTTTCAAAAGGCATTGATTAAAAATTGATTACATATGCAGCTGACTTCTGCCAGATCTCACAGCAACACATTCTGAGGACATCCGGGTTTTTCCTGAACCTGAATTTTAAAAAACCACCAACTTTAAGAAGTTTTGCTCCTAGCATAATCACAGGTGGCACAGGACACAGCAACCAATGAAAAAAAGAAATAAAATTCAAACAGGATTCATGGTGCTAAATGGTTTTTTAAAATAACTATTAAAAAGCAATAAAGTACTGAACATATATACATTCTTGATACATAAAAAATTTGGTTGAAGTGAAAGCAGCAACTGAATTGATCATTGCTTTGTACTATTGTGCCTTGGTTGTCTATAAAGAGCTTTATTACTGTACAGATATATGATAAAATTTGGAATGATAGTCCCATTAAGCAGTGTAGTGAATAATTAGTAAACTCAGGAGTACAAAGTGACTTACACTTTTGCAGAGGATTCAATAAAGCAGCAACAAAGCACAACAAAAAATTCATCATGCTGAGAATGTTCAAGATCTAACTCACATAAGCAAATGTATTTCAACGAAAATGATAAAATAAGAAAAAATACACAGGGTGGTGGTGGTATTAATACTCAGGGGAAAGTCAAGCCAAGCCAAAAAAAAAAAAAAAAGGATGAAATCATACAGTAGTGAAAATAAGTATTTTCAAAGGACCAAAATTCATGATGAAAGTGAAAGTGGCTCAGTCATGTAGACTCTCTGCGACCCCGTAGACTATACAGTCCATGGAATTCTCCGGGCCACAATACTGGAGTGGGGAGCCTTTCTCTTCTCCAGGGGATCTTCCCGACCCAGGGATCCCAATCCAGATCTCCTGCATTGCAGGCAGATTCTTTACCAGCTAAGCCACAAGGGAAACCCAAGAATACTGGAATGGACAGCCTATCTCTTCTCCAGCAGATCATCCTGACCCAGGAATCTAACTGGGGTCTCATGCATTGCAGGTGGACTCTTTACCAGCTGAGCTATCAGGGAAGTCCAATACCTAGTGATTTTTTTTTTTTTTTTTTGCCTCACTGTGCAGCCAGTGGGATCTTAGTCACCCAACCAGGGAGCGAACCTGTGTCCCCTGAAGTAGAAGCATGAAGTCTTAACCAGTGCACTGCCAGGGAAGTCCCCCAAATTCATGATATTTAAAACTTACAGGCCATCAGTGACCTGAGTCAACCCCAATGCGATGTGAATCTCTAGAACATTAACAACGTTGATGAGTGAGTCCTAACCAATCAACAGGAAATACTGGTGATGATTAGGGAAGATATGGCCTGACAGAGTAGAAAAGATGCTGGGGATTTAAACAAGGACATATCTACCGGCTTCCCTGGCAGCTCAGTTGTAATCGCCTGCAATGCAGGAGACCCTGGTTAGATTCCTGGGTCAGGAAGATCCACTGGAGAAGGGATAGGCTCCCCACTCCAGTATTCTTGGGCTTCTCTGGTGGCCCAACTGGTAAAGAATTCGCCTGCAATGTGGGAGAACTGGGTTGGATTCCTGGGTTGGGAAGATCCCCTGGAGAAGGGTAAGGCTCCCCACTCCAGTATTCTGGCCTGGAGAACTCCATGGACTGTATAGTCCATGGGGTCGCAAAGAGTCGGACACGCCTGAGTGACTTTCACTTCACTCACATGGTGAATCTACAGGGAGAGGTCCCCACCTCATGTAACTTTCATTCTCAGAGAAGATCTGATATTACTCATCTCCTGAGTTTAGGAGAATAGAATAAGATATTTAATTGATATACCTGTGCTTTCCTCGTTAAAAATCTTAGATGCATTTATTCTCTCATTTTAAACTTTGGTTGCCTTTCTTGGTGTTTTATTGAGACAACAGAGACATGTCTGCTTGGTACAGTCATGGAACATGAGTGCGTGTGTGCTAAGACACTTCAATCATGACTGACCTTGTGACCCCATGGACTGTAGCCCACCAGGTTCCTCTGTCCATGGATCTCTCCAGGCAAGAAAACTGGAGTGGGTTGCCATTTCCTCCAAGGAGTAAAGAGGCATGACATGGGAACAGGGGCTTGTTCTCCTCTCAAGATTTTTGCAGCTTCCCTCCACTTGCCTTTCTGTTTAGAGTCAAGTAAAAATATTGCTATGATTCAGAGGGCCTGCTAGTTTGTTTCTTAATATGGATGCATATTAAGAAACACGGGACTACATTATGAGAACATCAAAAGCATTTTGCATCAAAGATGACCTCCTTGGAGGTTCATAATAACATCAATCTTATGTAATACATTTACATCAACAGTCTAAAGGCTTTCCTAACTTAGGGAAGACAGGAGGAGAAGGGGACGACAGAGGGTGAGATGGTTGGATGGCATCAGTGACTCCATGGACATGAGTTTGAGTAAGCTCCAGAAGTTGGTGATGGATAGGGAAGCCTGGTAGGCTGCCGTCCATGGGGTCGCAGAGTCGGACATGACTGAGCAACTGAACTGGACTTAGGAAGCTAGCAGGGAAAAAAAAAGTTTACCAGTTAGGAAATATTTTTTATTCTAAGCTTAACATTTTTTGTGTGTGATTAAAACACAAAATTATCAAGAGTAGCATTTTCATTGGCAACAGGAAGGAATTTGACGTGGTTGGAGTCCTGCGTTTTATGGGAGAGAATGGCCAAGGAGGAGCCCAGAGGTGATGATCAGAGGCAAACCTTGCAAGTTTCCCATTCATACACTGAGAAATCAAGGCTTTACTTTTGAGCCTGGGGGGAGGTGGGGGCAGCCAAAGTTACTGAAGCGACAGATTCCATTTTGGTTTAGAAAGATTCTTTGCTGATTGTGAAAGAGTAGACTCCAGTACCCTTGCCTGGAAAATCCCATGGACGGAGGAGCCTGGTGGGCTGCAGTCCATGGGGTCGCACAGAGTCGGACTCGACTGAGCGACTTCACTTTCACGTTTCACTTTCATGCACTGGAGAAGGGAATAGCAACCCACTCCAGTGTTCTTGCCTGGAGAATCCCATGGACGGAGGAGCCTGATGGGCTGCCATCTATGGGGTCGCACAGAGTCGGACACGACTGAAGAGACTTAGCAGCTGCAGCAGCAGATAGCAGGGGGAGAAGCAGAAAGACATCAATGTTAATGGTCCTCAGGAAATGTGACTTGTGACCTTAGAATTCAGGAAACAAAGATCAGAGACCATGGGCAGCATTCAGTGGCCAGTTGGGTATCAGCAGTAGCGACATCATTAACCAAAATTTGGGAATGCCATTTTGATAGAATGGATTCAAATAAAACTGATCATATGAAAAGCCAAAGCTGCGATTTCAAAAAAACTAACATTTCCGAATACCAAAGATAAGAGCTGTAAGTCATATTAACCATGGTTCTCCCCACAAAGCTGACTTAAACAATAAAAACAAAACCAACCAAACAACTAAATGTGGCATTCTCATCATGTTAGTGAATGTGAGGGTTATATGCTACAATAAATTGATTTTTAAAAGACCATCATTTAACACTCCATTTTATCTTTTTATTCTGATGTAACATCACACAAACTCTGTATGTAGGCTTATAGCTGTGTTATTAGTTGTGCTGCTATAAATCATGACCCTTAAAACTCCTGACCTTTATTCTTTTTCTCTGTAAGAAAAGGAAGCAAGTTTAGATACAGGAGATCATCTGGAAATGAACAGATGTTCCTATTAACCATTTTCTTTTTTTCCATTTTATCCAACCTCTAAGAGAGGGGTTTCATTCTCTCATTTGTCTGGAAAGCAGCTAGACCAAAAGAGTCCACTTGAAAACTGTCATAAAATATTGCATAGCATAGTAGCGGTCTAGCATGATAATTCTTTTTATGTTTCTCTCATTTTATTTTTGTGTAATAATTTTCTCACAGAGATATATCATCAACTCTGTCTCCAAATTTATTAGGAAATACACTTTGTTTCTTTGATTGGATTTAAAACTTTATCAGTACTTCTATACCCTTTATGTCTTTATACCCCAAAGCAGTAAAATTATCCAACTACAGAGAATATATTAGATCAGTCATGTACGGATGTGGGAGTTGGACCATAAAGAAGACTGAGCAGCAAAGAATCCTAATTGTGCTGCTAGAGAAGACTCTTGAGAGTCCCTTGGACAGCAAAGAGATCCAACCAGTCCATCCTAAAGGACATCAGCCCTGAGTATTCATTGGAAGAACTGATGCTGAATCTGAATCTCCAATACTTTGGCCACCTGATGCAAAGAACTGACTCACTGGAAAAGACCCTGATGCTGGAAAGATTGAAGGTGGGAGGAGAAGGGGACGACAGAGGGTGAGATGGTAGGATGGCATCACCGACGTGATGGACGTGAGTTTGAGCAAGCTCCGGGAGTTGGTGATGGACATGGAAGCCTGGCGTGCTGCAGTCCATGGGGAGGCAAAGAGTCAGACATGACTGAGCAACTGAATAACAACAACAAATATACAAAATTTTATATAATGATACTTGTAATATAATTAGTATTAGTACATATATTAATATTATACATATCTCTTGTGGTGAAGTACACATTTCCTCTCAAAAGAACCCTGTCAATCTTCAAACTTCTTTTAATGTCTGTTGTATTATACTCCACAGGAGATGCAGGGAGTGAGTTATGGGAAACACACCAGTAGAAAAGCAAATGTAAAATTCCTTTCCTCCAAGCTCCCTTCCAGTTTAGCCACTACTAAACCAAAGTCAAGAAGAGTGAAAAATTAAACACACTCTCTAACCCTGCCCCGTCCAGCTAGTGGGAGACTGAACTTTTATATCTTTGTCAAGATTTGAGATATATACGAAAATCTAGATGGTCTCTGCTTCCCTTTGTTGGGTTGTAATGATTTACATCAGAACCTATTTATTAAGAGCTCTGAGGTGGGTCACTGTAAGTTCAAGTCTAAAAGAGGATCTCTATTTGCATTTGAATTGCTGCTACCCTCCAATAACCAATCAGGGAATGTCTCCTCCTGAAGGGCAGGTGGATGGGAAGAGAGATTAGTAGATATCACTTAATTCCAGATGAGTCCAGACCTCCCCCAACACATTATTTTTCAAACTGGGGACAGAATGAGGAGCTGGGTGATGATGACTGTCCTTGCATTTGGAAGACAAGGAACTAGTCCTGAGGATCATCCTCCCCACTTCATTTCCTTGAAGGGGGAGATCAATTAGTATGGTTATGTTCTCTGGTGCATGGTAATTTTTACAGAAAGTATGAGTGATTCTCAGCATTTACTGCATATTATTCCACAAGAGGCCCCGGTACTGTGCATCATAAACCTTTATTATTTTTGTTTAATGTGAAAGCATAAAAGACTCTAAATTTTATTTCCTATCTGATCCCCTAACATTTTCAAACATTTTAACATTAAGATCATCATTTAATCATAAGCAATGAGCTAGAATTAAGTGGGGGAAAATATAGATGTTTTGTTGTGCTCTGCGTCAGAATAATCGTTGAAATGTTGAGCCATATTTCACCAATGATTGAAAGGAAAAAAAAATCACACTCAATAAAATCCGAAAGAACATTTTAAAATTTGACAGCTTTTAGGATACAGATATGTAATTTGGCATGCATTAAAATGATCCCTGTATGCATTATAGGATTGCTATACGTTACAGTGGATTTGCTGATAGTAATAAATAGATCAACATTTAATTAACAGACTAATTATATTCATATTAGTTACATTGAAAGTGAGAATAAAACTGAGCTCAATCTCTGGCTTCTTTAAAAAGACTGTTTCAGTGATATGATGAAGAAACACAGTCTCTACAGCTAACCAAATCGTTCTTTTATGGTTATATTTATGCTATTATAACAGCTGATTAATGAGCAGTTAATAATTGCCATTTGATCACCATATGGCCAAATCAATTGCCTTATTTTAAATGGCTCAAATAATGTGATAAGCCATTTTTTCATTTTGTTGATTTGTTAAAACCTACATACATATTTGATCAATAATGCCATCAACTGGATCTTAACCTTCAAATATTGCAATAATTTCTACTTCTTATAAGAACCATTAAATCTAAATGATGTCAATGTTGTGTTCACTCTGTCCCAGAGCATCGCGTGGCTGCACTCCATCCGCGAGCGCCAGATTTGTTGTCTAGCTGCGATGGGATTATGATACATTCAAATAAGAGCATATGCTTAAAATATGTGGAGGTCTACACACACAATGCAATTTTCCGGTTTTAAAAATGAATAGGACTCTCCATAAAGAGACCCACAAGGCAGTGAAAGATTGTGTGCATCTCTATCTAGTGGAGAGCCATTTTCCCTGGCACATCAGGTTTGTGGAAGTCAGCATTGGAAGCCATGTGGCGATTAAGCTGAGGCTCAACCCCCAATTTTCACAATCAGTGCACATATATGGCATCTTGGCTACTTATACGATTTCTGACCATCTGTCAGAAATGGCAAGAGGCCCAATTCAAAGTTGCCAGACCCCGGCAAGTGGGAGTCAGATGGTTGTGGGTTTCAAGGGATGTCTTAAATCATAAATAACACTTGTCATTTAAGAGTTTCTGGCATTCAGTCCAAAAGGTAAAGGGTATTATACTTTTTAATGCACCAGACTAAGTGTCTAGATAATATCATCCAGAAGTAATACTTTCAGCCATTGTCCCAGCGTCCGCCCATTTATTTACCATAATAAACAATATCACATTCCCTAGCAATGAAGCAAATAAGTAGGCGTATCTTGGAACAATGGCTAACAGTATCAATTCTAGATTTTTTGCTTGGGTTCCTGCCTCCTTTAAATAGAGAGCTAAGTTTAAGTATTTTCCTGTTCAATAATGAATCTATATTAATTGGCCTGAACTGGACATGAGGTGGGATTTGTGAAGAAGGTCACTGATTAGGGACCACCGTCTAAAACAGAAAATCCAAGGGACTTCTCTGGAAGCCCAGTGGTTAAGACTCCATGGTTCCAGGATGTGCAGGTTCAATTCCTGGTCAGGGAACTGAGATCCCACATGCCATGCAGTGCAGCCAGAGAAAAAAGAAGGTCCAGTAATCTGGAAATCAAGTCGCCTGGATTCTTACTTTCTTTGCTTTTATATTTTGAGCCTTTCAGCAAAACACTTAACAGCTCATCTCAGTTTCTTCACCTTTAAAATTAGATAATTAAAATTAAAAATTGCAAAAATCTTTAGCAGTAGTATTTTGTGATTCTAGAATGCATAGAATACTCTCCACTCTTCCATGCCCACTTTAAAGATCTTCTCTGTGTATTGTTTAAACTCCTTCCCCTCTAGTCCCATCTGGATTATTTCCTTATTGGTGTTTCTACAGTATTTTTTTTTTTAAATAAATCTACCAGAATAATTACATGGCAACCGACTTCAGTATTCTTTCCTGGAGAATTCCATGGATAGAGAAACCTGATGGGTTACAGAGAGTTGGACATGACTAAGTGACTAACCTAGAGTGATTTCTGGTATAAATTCATGGATTTTATGGTCTGTCTGTGTTAAATATTCCATGAGTTCCTCAAGCGCTGGCACTTTTTTAATTTTTCATTCCTATATCTAATATGGTGCTTGGTGTGGAATATGTACCGAGTAGGTACTTATTACCTTAAATAGGGGCTTCCCTGGTGGCTTACAGAATCTGCCCGCAGTGCAGGAGACCTAGGTTCAATCCCTGGGTTGGGAAGATTCCTTGGAGAAGAGAATGGCAACCCACTCCAGTATTCTTCCCTGGGAAATCCTATGGATAGAGGAGCCTGGTGGGCTACAGTCCATGGGGTCATAAAAGAGTTGGACATGAATGAGCAACTAACAGACACATGCACACACTTTAAATACAGATGAATACAAGTAGAAGAAACACTAACACATAAGTAAATAACTTTAGAAAAATAAAACTGCATGCACACACTTTGCAATTTTATTTTTGCAAATTTTGACTCCAGGATGAGTATGAGTTGTATTAGTTATTCAGTTTTAGCTTCTTTTTATAGGTTTTTTCAGCTTTTGTTTCAGCTTCTTTAATACAGACAACTGTCAATAGATTACATGGTTTAAAGACCAACCAACAGAAAGAAGTCTGTGCAGCGAGAAACTTACGACCTCCCAGGTCATAACTTCAAATCCCACCTGTACCACTCACCACCTTTACCCACATCACAGGATATTAGGGATTAACATGTGCTCCTGTGTGTTCGTGTGTAAGCTTAACCATTTGGCCTCTGGTAACCTCATGTTTAAAATGAGACAAGGGATGATCACACTCTAGGAACAAACATGGTGAGACAGTTGTATGAAAAGCGTCATGCAATTCACAGGAGCACAGGTCAAGACGTAAGAACAAACGCATTACTGTATAGGAAGTAGATAGCCAACAAGGAACTTCTGTACAGCACGGAAATTCTACTCAGCATTTTGTAATAGCCTAGAAGGGAAAAGAATTGGAAAGAGGATGCATGTGTGTACATCTGTGTGTGTGTGCACATGAATCACTTTGCTTTAAACCTGAAATTAACACACTGTTGTAAAACAATAGTATTTCAATTTAAAAAATTGCTTGGGAAAGCAAAAAAAAAAAAAAAAAGAGATCAAAGAACAGCATTGCTTGTTGGATAAAGCAGTTTGAATGCTTCCAAGTTATTTTCTTGAAGAATATAATTATTAAATGGAACTATGCTTTCATTTCCTTAATATTTCATAAAAGGATTGTACAAGCCTTTCTTTGCATTATGTGCTACTGAAGGTTGGTCAAACACATTGAATATTCAGCAATAATGGGTCTATGATGCACAATGGTAATTTTGCTAGAAACCATGTTTTCTTTTGAGTTCTTCCTTATTGAAATAAATCCCCTTTATCCACATCTTAGCCTTGATTCATTTTTTTACTTTATGGCAGTAAGAGAACTTTGGAGGCTAAATTATGAACTTCACATTAATAAGACTTATCTTTTTTGGTCTCCCCCAACTTTTCTAAACAGACATAATCTATAACCATACAGAGTTTGTGGGGTGTTTTTTAAAGAACAGAAAATATGAATCTAATTTGAGCTTGGCTCAACATCTGAAATAAAATGTGGGAAAACCAGAAGTATGTAGTTTAAGCCAGGACCTGAACTTTAGCTGAAAAACTTCGGATTTCTGAGAAGGAAATATCAAAACTGCAAGGAAGCAGATGCGATGTAATCTAAACAATTTCAGTTTAAACAGATAGTTACTGAAAAAAATATTAAAGAAGTAAAAAATGGAAAAAGACTATGAAATGCATACCTTCCCAGAAATTTTACTTCCCCTGGAAGGAAGACACCCCCTTGTCTTTCTTTCCATGCAGTTAACATCATGACATTGCCCAACTATTTACTAAGAAAAATATGCCTCCTGGCCTCCGGCATATAATTTTCCAGATAAAATGGAATGTGGGCGATAGGCCAATGCATTCATTTATTTCCTAAAATAGTAACATCCTAAAATCTCTACCATGTACTTCAGGTTATGTCCAAACAAGGACCATGTTCCAATAACTTAGTAGAAAAACTCCTTCAATTCTTCTATGAGAAGACTTCTTAGGGATATTGGCTCACAAATATCATTTAAAGTAGGTGAACGCACATTGAGAATTGACCTTTAAATGGAAATTAATATTTTTATTATGCAAATGTTAAAAGAAACTCAGGGTTTCTTCTTTTAATAAAATCAAGCAAAAGCAAATTACATATAAATGTATTTGAGAGTCTTCATGTGATAATGAATCATGTAGCTAAACAGCATCCATTTAAAGAGACCCAAGGCATTCCGTGATGTTATGGAGTGGTGTTTAGGATTTGGCTAAAAATGGGGTTCTACAAACCTCTGTTCTCTTTGCCCAGATTTTTTCTCTTTCTCCTTTCTCCTTCCTTCCTTCTTCTCTCCCTCCCTCCCGCTCTCTTGCTCTTTCTTCCCCTCTCTTTCATGCCATCTCAGAGAGATTTAATCACCTTGCATCTGATTAATTTACTTTCCATTCTTCACAATGCCATTTTGCAAGAGCTGCCTATTTGAGATCCAGTTCTGCACATTTTCTTTATATGGGGAAACAAATATTTTGCCAAGAGCAAATGACAATTGAACAGTAAGAATATGTGGGTGTGGTCTGCCATTTGGTAGGTTCCAAAGTTATAAAAATAAAATACAGTTGTGGTCTAAAACTTGTTCTTACTCCCCATCCTCAAGGCATATGTCAGCAGCAGTAATATGTCTATTACACGAACCTGTTTAAACCATACTTGAAGGGCCTTTACCACAGACCACATATTGCTCTGGACACTTGACGCTTGGTATTTCATTTTCCTATCAAATCTGTGATGAGGACCCCATGACGTGACCCATTCTAAAGAAGAGGAAGTGTTTAGTAACTTGCTCTTGGCCAAACAGATCTTACGTGGTGGAGTTGTGTTGTTGGTCCTTTTGTTGCACTGATGCGGGCCCAAGTTTTCAGGCTAGGAGAGTGATGCCTAAATTTGCTTCTGCAGTGAAAGGGCTACAGTGGGAAGCTTGTGGAGTTGGCTCAGCTCTGTGCAGGCGCACATTTGACCTGACTCGTGCCCAAAGGTGGACAGTCCTCCCAGGGGAAACATGGAGCTCGACTTCAGTACAGTCAGGGCTCAGGCGTCCCTCCAGAGGGGCTTACCTTCTCAGCAACCCCTTGCTCTTGTGTGCCTCCCAGCAGGACAGTATTTTACATCACTTTCTATAATCTAGAACGTTTGGCAGACCTCCCAGTTTATTACAAAACTTGCCCATTTTAGGAATCAAGATAATTCCTAAAGGAGTGTTCATTCAGAGTTGTGTGTGCAATTTGCATAATATTTAAGGCCAGAGGACTATTTGCCACCTGTGTGGTTTGAGCCAAGTCATTCAACCATTGCTGTATTGACATTTTTTGCTATAACATAAAGACAATAGTTACACCTACATCATCAGCTTGTTTGGTGACTCAAATAAAGACATAAGGACCCTCGAACAGAATAATATGCAATACTAATTACGGAAGGACATTTGCATAAAGGGAAAATGTTTGCAGAGAGCCACCCAGCAGAAAATGAAATGCGCAGGAAGCAGCCTGTGGTCTGGTCTCTGATGTGGGATGAACCCGCCTCTGGGTCCTAAGTGAAGAGGACAGTCCCCCACTAATGAGCCTTGTGTGGGGAAACATGTGACACATGGGATTAGCAAGGCGTTTCCCCCTTAACACTCTAGAACAGGAAGAGCAGTAGGAACCCCAGAACCTCTGGAAGCCTGGGCAGCCTGGGGTGCATGGGGAGTGGGGTCCACCCTCGGAAGGGACATTGGACTTTCTCATGGCAGGCAGAGACTGATGGTCACAGGAACACCCCACCTTCTGGGAGGTGTAGGGCCAAAGAAAGATGTGAGTGAAGGAGGGCAGGCATTCAAGGATGTGTGAGGACTATGCAGAGAACAGGGAAGGTGCTTGGTTGAACTTTCTATAAATAGCAAGGCGAAACCTTGAGGAAAGCGAGCCGAGAATTCTACTTTCTGTAAATAAATGTACATCTCTACACCTTAGACCGCGACCCTGTCAGTGCCGGCCTTGAAGCTGGTCAAGTAAACCAGGCATCTGTTTGTTCGTCTAACTCCTTTGCCAAGTCCTCATGTGCTTAGTCCCTCAGTCTGGTCTGACTCTTTGTGATCTCATGTAGCCCTCCAGGCTCCTCTATCCGTGGGATTTTTCAGGCANAAAAAAAAAAAAAAAAAAGAGATCAAAGAACAGCATTGCTTGTTGGATAAAGCAGTTTGAATGCTTCCAAGTTATTTTCTTGAAGAATATAATTATTAAATGGAACTATGCTTTCATTTCCTTAATATTTCATAAAAGGATTGTACAAGCCTTTCTTTGCATTATGTGCTACTGAAGGTTGGTCAAACACATTGAATATTCAGCAATAATGGGTCTATGATGCACAATGGTAATTTTGCTAGAAACCATGTTTTCTTTTGAGTTCTTCCTTATTGAAATAAATCCCCTTTATCCACATCTTAGCCTTGATTCATTTTTTTACTTTATGGCAGTAAGAGAACTTTGGAGGCTAAATTATGAACTTCACATTAATAAGACTTATCTTTTTTGGTCTCCCCCAACTTTTCTAAACAGACATAATCTATAACCATACAGAGTTTGTGGGGTGTTTTTTAAAGAACAGAAAATATGAATCTAATTTGAGCTTGGCTCAACATCTGAAATAAAATGTGGGAAAACCAGAAGTATGTAGTTTAAGCCAGGACCTGAACTTTAGCTGAAAAACTTCGGATTTCTGAGAAGGAAATATCAAAACTGCAAGGAAGCAGATGCGATGTAATCTAAACAATTTCAGTTTAAACAGATAGTTACTGAAAAAAATATTAAAGAAGTAAAAAATGGAAAAAGACTATGAAATGCATACCTTCCCAGAAATTTTACTTCCCCTGGAAGGAAGACACCCCCTTGTCTTTCTTTCCATGCAGTTAACATCATGACATTGCCCAACTATTTACTAAGAAAAATATGCCTCCTGGCCTCCGGCATATAATTTTCCAGATAAAATGGAATGTGGGCGATAGGCCAATGCATTCATTTATTTCCTAAAATAGTAACATCCTAAAATCTCTACCATGTACTTCAGGTTATGTCCAAACAAGGACCATGTTCCAATAACTTAGTAGAAAAACTCCTTCAATTCTTCTATGAGAAGACTTCTTAGGGATATTGGCTCACAAATATCATTTAAAGTAGGTGAACGCACATTGAGAATTGACCTTTAAATGGAAATTAATATTTTTATTATGCAAATGTTAAAAGAAACTCAGGGTTTCTTCTTTTAATAAAATCAAGCAAAAGCAAATTACATATAAATGTATTTGAGAGTCTTCATGTGATAATGAATCATGTAGCTAAACAGCATCCATTTAAAGAGACCCAAGGCATTCCGTGATGTTATGGAGTGGTGTTTAGGATTTGGCTAAAAATGGGGTTCTACAAACCTCTGTTCTCTTTGCCCAGATTTTTTCTCTTTCTCCTTTCTCCTTCCTTCCTTCTTCTCTCCCTCCCTCCCGCTCTCTTGCTCTTTCTTCCCCTCTCTTTCATGCCATCTCAGAGAGATTTAATCACCTTGCATCTGATTAATTTACTTTCCATTCTTCACAATGCCATTTTGCAAGAGCTGCCTATTTGAGATCCAGTTCTGCACATTTTCTTTATATGGGGAAACAAATATTTTGCCAAGAGCAAATGACAATTGAACAGTAAGAATATGTGGGTGTGGTCTGCCATTTGGTAGGTTCCAAAGTTATAAAAATAAAATACAGTTGTGGTCTAAAACTTGTTCTTACTCCCCATCCTCAAGGCATATGTCAGCAGCAGTAATATGTCTATTACACGAACCTGTTTAAACCATACTTGAAGGGCCTTTACCACAGACCACATATTGCTCTGGACACTTGACGCTTGGTATTTCATTTTCCTATCAAATCTGTGATGAGGACCCCATGACGTGACCCATTCTAAAGAAGAGGAAGTGTTTAGTAACTTGCTCTTGGCCAAACAGATCTTACGTGGTGGAGTTGTGTTGTTGGTCCTTTTGTTGCACTGATGCGGGCCCAAGTTTTCAGGCTAGGAGAGTGATGCCTAAATTTGCTTCTGCAGTGAAAGGGCTACAGTGGGAAGCTTGTGGAGTTGGCTCAGCTCTGTGCAGGCGCACATTTGACCTGACTCGTGCCCAAAGGTGGACAGTCCTCCCAGGGGAAACATGGAGCTCGACTTCAGTACAGTCAGGGCTCAGGCGTCCCTCCAGAGGGGCTTACCTTCTCAGCAACCCCTTGCTCTTGTGTGCCTCCCAGCAGGACAGTATTTTACATCACTTTCTATAATCTAGAACGTTTGGCAGACCTCCCAGTTTATTACAAAACTTGCCCATTTTAGGAATCAAGATAATTCCTAAAGGAGTGTTCATTCAGAGTTGTGTGTGCAATTTGCATAATATTTAAGGCCAGAGGACTATTTGCCACCTGTGTGGTTTGAGCCAAGTCATTCAACCATTGCTGTATTGACATTTTTTGCTATAACATAAAGACAATAGTTACACCTACATCATCAGCTTGTTTGGTGACTCAAATAAAGACATAAGGACCCTCGAACAGAATAATATGCAATACTAATTACGGAAGGACATTTGCATAAAGGGAAAATGTTTGCAGAGAGCCACCCAGCAGAAAATGAAATGCGCAGGAAGCAGCCTGTGGTCTGGTCTCTGATGTGGGATGAACCCGCCTCTGGGTCCTAAGTGAAGAGGACAGTCCCCCACTAATGAGCCTTGTGTGGGGAAACATGTGACACATGGGATTAGCAAGGCGTTTCCCCCTTAACACTCTAGAACAGGAAGAGCAGTAGGAACCCCAGAACCTCTGGAAGCCTGGGCAGCCTGGGGTGCATGGGGAGTGGGGTCCACCCTCGGAAGGGACATTGGACTTTCTCATGGCAGGCAGAGACTGATGGTCACAGGAACACCCCACCTTCTGGGAGGTGTAGGGCCAAAGAAAGATGTGAGTGAAGGAGGGCAGGCATTCAAGGATGTGTGAGGACTATGCAGAGAACAGGGAAGGTGCTTGGTTGAACTTTCTATAAATAGCAAGGCGAAACCTTGAGGAAAGCGAGCCGAGAATTCTACTTTCTGTAAATAAATGTACATCTCTACACCTTAGACCGCGACCCTGTCAGTGCCGGCCTTGAAGCTGGTCAAGTAAACCAGGCATCTGTTTGTTCGTCTAACTCCTTTGCCAAGTCCTCATGTGCTTAGTCCCTCAGTCTGGTCTGACTCTTTGTGATCTCATGTAGCCCTCCAGGCTCCTCTATCCGTGGGATTTTTCAGGCAAAAATACTGGATCAAGAATACTGCCATTTTCTCCTCCAGGGGATCTTCCTCACCCAGTGATTGAACCTGTATCTCCTATGTCTCCTGCACTGCAGCATATTCTTTATCCGCTGAGCTACCAGGGAAGTCCAACTTTCTTCAGTTTAAGTCTGACTTTAGCAATAAGGAGTTCATGATCTGAGATGCAGTCAGCTCCTGGTCTTGTTTTTACTGACTGTATAGAGCCTGTCCAACTTTGGCTGCAAAGAATATAATCAATCTGATTTTGGTGTTGACCATCTGTGATATCCAGGTGTAGAGTCTTCTCTTGTGTCGTTGGAAGAGGGTGTTTGCTATCTGGTGCATTCTCTTGGCAAAACTCTATTAGCCTTTGACCTGCTTCATTCCATACTCCAAGGCCAAATTTGCCTGTTACTCTGGGTATTTCCTGACTTCCTACTTTTGCATTCCAGTCCCCTATAATGAAAAGGACATATTTTTTGGGTGTTAGTTATAGAAGGTCTTGTACGTCTTCATAGAATGATTCAACTTCAGCTTCTTCAGCATTACTGGTTGGGGCATAGGCTTGGATTACGGTGATATTGAATGGTTTGCCTTGGAAACAAACAGAGATCATTGTCATTTTTGAGATTGCATCCAAGTACTTCATTTTGTATTCTTTTGTTGACTGTGATGGCTACTCCATTTCTTCTAAGGGATTCTTGCTCATAGTAGTAGATATAGTGGTCATCTGAGTTAAATTCACCCATTCGAGTTCATTTTAGTTCGCTGATTCCAAAAATGTCAATGTTCACCCTTGCCATCTCCTGTTTGACCACTTCCAATTTGCCTTGATTCATGGACCTAACATTCCAGGTTCCTAGGCAATATTACTCATTACAGCAATGAGCTTTACTTCTATCACCAGTCACATCCACAACTGGGTGTTGTTTTTGCTTTGGCTCCATCTTTTCATTCTTTCTGGAGTTATTTCTCTACTTATCTCTAGTAGCATATTGGGCACCTACCGATCTGGAGAGTTCATCTTCCAGTGTCCTATCTTTTTGCCTTTTCATACTGTTCATGAGGTTCTCAAGGGAGGAATACTGAAGTGGTTTGCCATTCCCTTGTCCAGTGGACCACGTTTGGTCAGAACTCTCCACCGTGACCCATCTGTCTTGGGTGGCCCTACAGGGCATGGCTCATAGTTTGATTGAGTTAGACAAGGCTGTGGTCCATGTGATCAGATTGGTTAGTTTTCTGTGATTGTGGTTTTCAGTCTGTCTGTCCTCTGATGGAGAAGGATAAGAGGCTTCTGGAAGCTTCCTGATGGGAGANGCATGGCTCATAGTTTGATTGAGTTAGACAAGGCTGTGGTCCATGTGATCAGATTGGTTAGTTTTCTGTGATTGTGGTTTTCAGTCTGTCTGTCCTCTGATGGAGAAGGATAAGAGGCTTCTGGAAGCTTCCTGATGGGAGACACTGACTGAAGGGGAAACTGGGTCTTGTTCTAATGGGCAGGCCCATGCTCAGTAAATCTTTAATCCAATTTTCTGTTGAAAGGCTGGGCTGTGTTCTCTCCCTCTTTTTTGACCTGAGACCAATCTATGGTGGAAGTAATGAAGATAATGGAGACCTCTGTCGAAAGGTCCCATGATGCACTGCTGCACTCAGTGACCCCAGCCCTGCAGCAGGCCATGCCGACCCACGCCTCCACCGGAGACTCCCGGGCAACTCTGGGTCAGTCTCTTGTGGGGTCACTGCTCCTTTCTCCTGGACCCTGGGGCATATAAGGTCCTCTTTGTGCCCTCCCAGAGTCTGTTTCCCAGTCCCGTGTAAGTTCTGGAGGCGCTATGGTGGGGTTAATGGTGACCTCCTCCTCCCAGACATCTAACTCTAACTCCATCTCTAACTCCTAACCATCATCGGTTCTGGGTGCTGAGGATACGATGGTGTTCACTCCAAACTTCAGGAACGTGGACTTGCTGGCAGGGGAGATGGCAGTCTGCGATGAGCCACCCTGCCAGCTGCCTGGGATGGGGAGCCCAGGTCCAAGGCCCCGGTGTCTGTGAGAGCCACAGGGGACCCTGGCCTCGGGGGCAACATGCTGGGGTGGGCACACTGCTTCAGGGCAGGTAGGCTGGGGGTCGGCTAAGGAGGATCAGATCCTCTGCCAAGAAGCTCCAGTGGCTTTTCCTATGTGGAAAAAAAAAAAAAAAAGTAGTAAAACTTTTGAAATGAGTTGAATTTACACCCTGGTGGAGGAGGAACATGACACAATTAAAAAGAATAAGCTTCTAAGATGTTTTCTCTAAACGTCAGATAAAATGATCATTATGGATCAGTTTTAACTGTAACAAATGCCCTGAAAGTGAAAGTGGCTCAGTCATGTCTGACTCTTTGCAACCCCATGGACTACAGAGTCCATGGAAATCTCCAGGCCAAAACACTGGAGTGGGTAGCCTTTCTCTTCTCCAGGGGATCTTCCCAACCCAGGAATTGAACCCAGGTCTTCTGCATTGTGGGTGGATTCTTTACCAGCTGAGCCACAAGGGAAGCCCAAGAATACTGGAGTACATAGCCGTTCCCTTCTCCAGGGGATCTTCTGGATGCAGGAAGAGAACCAGGGTCTCCCTCATTGGAGGTGGATTCTTTACCAGTTGAGCTATCAGGGAAGCCCAAACAATGCCCTAAGTAAAATGTTCAAGAGGAGGAGAGGACTGGAAGAAGAACCCAAGGCTTCCATATGTGGAAGCTGTTTTAAGTAGAAGCCTATTTTCCTCATTTCTGTAATATTGGGGCAGTGGTTTTCTAGGGTCTTACATCACTGAGGCAATTCCGACTCTTTTTGGGCGGGTAGGGAGGTTATGTTACATCAGTGCACATTTTCATTTTCTGTCCTGGGACTTTCAAACAGTGGGAAAAAAGCTTACACTCTCCTCTCTACAGGAATCACTGGCACTTAATGCATTTGAACTGTAGTGCTGGAGAAGACTCTTGAGAGTCCCTTGAACTGCAAGGAGATCCAATCAGTCCACCCTAAAGGAAATCAATACTGAATATTCATTGGAAGGACTAATGCTGAAGCTGAAGCTCCAATACTTTGGCCACCTGATGCGAAGAANAAATAAAGCCTCTCACTGTTTCCATTGTTTTCCCATCTATCTGCCATGAAGGGATGGGACAGAATGCCATGATCTTAGTTTTCAAAAGCGTCAATTCTTCGACGCTCAGCCTTCTTTTACTTCTTTAGGCTCCTTTTAACAAATAAATCTAGACCTGAAAGTTGCATGTAAAATTATTCTTCAGGGTTGAAATTTTCACTTTTCACTGTAAATCAAATAGCAACATTACAGGAACAGTCTGTCATTAATTTTAGTGCTGCAACACAGCAAATTAACACCCATTAATTAAAACTATTACTAGGGTGCCTGTGGTATAAATCCAAAACAATCATTGTTATTATAATTAAATTATACATCATGTTCCCCACAGTGGTTTCATACTGGTAGAGTTTTCTTTTTCAGATCACTGCATCTGTGAAATACCTTGCATATTTTTTGAGAAAAGTTTACATTATAAAATAGGGCATTCCAAGGTCTGATATCCAAATGGCAGAGAATACTTAGCTAAGTAAGTACTTTTAATAAAAAGTACTTCCTGCCTAGTGCTGATTTTGAACTTCAAGAAAATCAGGAAGTCTAATACAAAAAGTCAGTTTTGAAAACCCTTCCTCTTAGAGCTGAAATCAGTTAATTTGAAAATAGGAAGTCATGAAGAAAAATCAATGAACCAACAACTAACTCTTTGAAAGATTAATAGAACTGAAAATCCTTTGGCCAGACTAGTTTAGATTAAAAAGCCACAACTTATAATATCTGAAATGAAATTAAGGACATAAATACAGATTCCATGGACATTAAAAGGATAATAAGGAAATAGTATGAGAAACTCTTATGTCCATAAATTTGATCATCTAGATGAAATGGACCAATTCCTTGAAAATACGATTTATATCTAATATAAAATTTGAAACAATAATTCAAATATTGGTTTTCAAATATTTTTAATATATAATAATAACCTTCCAAAACAGAAAGCACCAAGTCCAAATGGCTTCACTGGTGACTTCTACAAAACATTTAAGGAAGAAATCATGCCACGTCTCCATAATACCTTTTAGAAAATAAAAGCAGAGGGAATAATTGATGCCTTATTCCATGAGGCCAATATTACCACAATATAAAAACCAGTCACAGATACTACAAGAAAAAAACCCCTACATACCAATAGTTCTCATGAACACAGATGCAAAACATTAGCAATCAAATCCAACAATGTACAAGAATAATTGCATACTGCAAACAAGTAGAATTTGATCCAGGTATGCAGGGCTGGTTTAACATTCAAAAATCAATTTATATAATCCTTCATATCAACAAGCATAGATGCAGAAAAGCATCTGACAAAATCCAACACCTATTGATGGCAAAAACTCTTGGTAAACTAGGAATAAAGGTGAACACCTCAACTTGATAAAGAATATATACAAAAAACTTACAGCTAACACTACACTTACTGGTGAAAAATTCAAAGTTTTCCCACTAAGATAAAGAACTAGGCAATGATTTTCCCACTCAAAACACCTTTTCCAAATCCTACTGGAAGCTTATTTAATACAATTAAACAAGAAGAGGAAATTTTAAAAGATACAGATTAATAGGAAAAATCTGTCTTTGTTCATGGATGACAGGATTATCTCTATTAAAAAATCTAAAAGAATAGAAAAAAAGAACTTCTGGAATTAAGAAGTGGTTATAATAAAGCCAAAGGATACAAGTTAATATACAAAATCAATTGCATTTCTATATACCACCAATTAACAAATGGAATTAAGGATCTGAAACACAATGCCATTTATATTCAACTCAGTTCAGTTCAGTCGCTCATTCATGTCCAACTCTTTGCCACCCATGGACCGCATCATGCCAGGTCTCCCTGACCATCATCAACTCACAGAGCCTACTCAAACTCATGTCCATTGAGTCAGTGACGCAATCCAGCCATCTCATCCTCTGTCGTCCCCTTCTCTTCCTGCCTTCAATCTTTCCCAGCATCAGGGTCTTTTCCAGTGAGTCAGCTCTTCACAATCAGGTGGCCAAAGTATTGGAGTTTCAGCTTGAACATCAGTCCTTCCAATGAACATCCAAGAGAGATCTCCTTTAGTATGGACTGGTTGGATCTCCTTGCAGTCCATGGGACTCTCAAGAGTCTTCTCCAACACCAAAGTTCAAAAGCATCAATTCTTTGGCACTCAGCTTTCTTTATAGTTCAACAACTCTCACATCCATACATGACCACTGGAAAAACCATAGCCTTGACTAGATGGACCTTTGTTGGCAAAGTAATTAATGTCTCTGCTTTATTTTAATATGCTGTCTAGGTTGGTAACAGCTTTCTTTCCAAGGAGTAAGCATCTTTTACTTTCATGGCTGCAGTCACCATGTGCAGTGATTTTGGAGCCCAAAAAATAAAGTCTCTCACTGTTTCCCCATCTATTAGGCATGAAGTGATAGGACCGGGTGCCATGATCTTAGTTTTCTGAATGTTGAACCTTAAGCCAAATTTTTCACTTTCCTCTTTCTGTCATCTGCATATCTGAGGTTATTGATGTTTCTCCCGGCAATCTTGATTCAGCTTGTGCTTCATCTACCCTAGCATTTCTCATGATGTACTCTGCATATAAGTTAAATAAGCATGGTAACAATATACAGCCTTGATGTACTCCTTTTCCTATTTAGAACCAGTCTGTTGTTCCATGTCCAGTTCTTACTTTTGCTTCCTGACCTGCATACAGATTTCTCAAGAGGCAGGTCAGGTGTTCTGTTATTCAAATATCCTTCAGAATTTTCCGCAATTTATTGTGATCCACACAAAGGCTTTGGCATAGTCAATAAAGCACATGTAGATGTTTTTCGGAACTCTCTTGCTTTTTCGATGATCCAGTGGATGTTGGCAATTTCATCTCTGGTTCCTCTAACTTTTCTAAAGCCAGCTTGGACATCTGGAAGTTCATGGTTCTTCTACTGCTGAAGCTTGGCTTGGAAAATTTTGAGCATTAGCTTTACTAACATGTGAGATGAGTGCGATTGTGTGGTGGTTTGAGCATTCTTTGGCATTGCCTTTCTTTGGGATTGGAATGAAAATTGACCTCCAGTCCTGTGGCCACTGCTGAATTTTCCGAATTTGCTGGCATATTGAGTGCAGCACTTTCACAGCATCATCTTTTAGGATTTGAAATAGCTCAGCTGGAATTCCATCACCTCCACTAGCTTTGTTTGTAGTGATGCTTTCTAAGGCCCACTTGACTTCACATTCCAGGATGTCTGGCTCTAGGTGAGTGATCACACCATCGTGATTATCTGGGTCATGATGGTCTTTTTTGTATAGTTCTTCTATGTTGTCTTGACACTTCTTCTTAATATCATCTGCTTCTGTTAGGTCCATACCATTTCTGTGCTTTATTGAGCCCACCTTTGCCTGAAATGTTCCCTTGGTATCTCTAATTTTCTTGAAGAGATCTCTAGACTTTCCCATTCTATTGTTTATCTCTATTTTTTTTTTCATTGATCACTGCGGAAGGCTTTCTTCTCTCTCCTTGCTATTATTTGAAACTGCATTCAAATGGGTATATCTTTCCTTTTCTCCTTTGCCTTTGACTTCTCTTCTTTTCACAGCTATTTGTAAGGCCTCCTCAGACAGCCATTTTGCTTTTTTGCATTTCTTTTNAAAAAAAATACCAAAAAGTTAATAAAAATTTTCTCCTAACAACCCAGTAAGGTGGGTACTGATGTGACCATCATGTTCATTTTCCAGCTGGGAAAGCTTAGAGTGGTTAGGAACTTGTCTAGCTAGTAAGGAGTACAGACAGAACTTGAATCTAGGCCAACTGACTCCAGTCGAGGTACAGATGGCCCAGGGTGTGCTGAGAGTCCTCTCAATTTCTGGTGGATTCAGCTTCTATGGCTACCCTGAGCCTAGATTCACATGCCCAAGTTTGGGCCCATTTGTTTAATTTTACCTGTCTGGTGTCTGTTTCTGTGATTATGGTTTCACTGTGTCTGCCCTCTGATGCCCTCTCGCAAAACCTACTGTCTTACTTGGGTTTCTCTTACCTTGAACGTGGAGTATCTCCTCTCGGCCACCCCTCCTGACCTTGAACGTGGAGTATCTCCTCTCGGCCCTCCTGTGCCCACCCAGCTGCCGCTCCTTGGTCATGGGGTTGCTGGCATATTGAGTGCAGCACTTTCACAGCATCATCTTTTAGGATTTGAAATAGCTCAGCTGGAATNCTCTCTCCTTGCTATTATTTGAAACTGCATTCAAATGGGTATATCTTTCCTTTTCTCCTTTGCCTTTGACTTCTCTTCTTTTCACAGCTATTTGTAAAGCCTCCTTAGACAACCATTTTGTTTTTTTGCAATTGTTTTTCTTGGGGATGGTCTTCATCTCTGTCTCCTGTAACAGTTTCACGAAGCTCCATCCATAGTTCATCAGGCACTCTGTCAGATCTAGTCCCTTAAATCTATTTCTCAATTCCACTATTTCAAATATATTTCAAATTCCATAATCATAAGGGATTTGATTTAAGTCATACCTGGATGGTCTAGTGATTTCCCCTACTTTCTTCAGTTTTAGTCTGAATTTGGCAATAAGGAGTTGGAGCAGTGAGTGGTGGAGCGGCCGAGAGGTGATACCCCACAACCAATGTAAGGAGCAGTGGCTGAGCTTTACTGGAGCAGCCATAAAGAGATATCCCATGTCCAAGGTAAGAGAAACCCCAATAAGACTGTAGCCACTGACAGAGGGCATCAGAAGGCAGACAGACTGAAACCACAATCCCAGACAACTAACCAATCTAATCACGTGGACCACAGCCTTGTCTAACTTAACAAAACTAAGCCATGCCATGTAGGGTCACCCAAGATGGACGGGTCATGGTGGAGAGGTCCGACCACACTGGAGAAGGGAATGGCAAACCACTTCAGTATTCTTGCCTTGAGAACCCCATGAACAGTATGAAAAGGTAAAAAGATAGGACACTGAATGATTAACTCCCCAGGTCATTAGGTGCCTAATATGCTACTGGAGATCAGTGGAGAACTAACTCCAGAAAGAAAGAAGAGACAGAGCCAAAGCAAAAACAACACCCAGTTGTGGATGTGACTGGTGATAGAAGCAAGGTCTGATGCTGTAAAGAGCAATAATGCATAGGAACCTGGAATGTTAGGTCTATGAGTCAAGGCAAATTGGAAGTGGTCATAGGAGATGGTAAAAGTGAATGTCAACATTTTAGGAATCAGTGAATTAAAATGGATTGGAATGGGTGAATTTAACTCAGATGACCATTATATCTACTACCGTGGACAAGAATCCCTTAGAAGAAATGGAGTAGCTATCATGGTCAACAAAAGAGTCCGAAATGCAGTACTTGGAATGAATCTCAAAAATGACAGAATGATTTCTGTTTATTTCCAAAGCAAACCATTGAATATCATGGTAATCCAAATCTATGCCCCAAACAGTAATGCTGAAGAAGCTGAAGTTGAATGGTTCTATGAAGACCCACAAGACCTTTTAGAACTAACTCCCCGAAAAGATGTCCTTTTCATTATAGGGACTGGAATACAAAAGTAGGAAGTCAAGAACACCTGGAGTAACAGGCAAATTTGGCCTTGGAATACAGAATGAAGCAGGTCAAAGGCTCATAGAATTTTGCCAAGAGAACGCACTGGTCACAGCAAACACCCTCCTCCAACAACATAAGAGAAAACTCTACACATGGACATCACCAGATGGCCAACACCAAAATCAGATTGATTATATTCTTCACAGCCAAAAACTCTATACAGTCAGCAAAATAATACCAGGAAGTGACTGTGGCTCAGATCATGAACTCCTTATTGCCATTTATATTAGCACTTAAAAATAAAATACTCAGGTATAAATCTATCAAAATATGTATTAGATCTATTTGAGGAAGGGCTTCCCTAGTGGCTAAGATGCTAAAAATCTACCTGCTATGCAGAATACCTGGGTTCAACCCCTGGGTCATGAAGTCCCCTGGAGAAGGAAATAGCTACCCACCCCAGTACTCTTGCCTGCAGAATTCCATGGACAGAGAAGCCTGGTGGGCTACAGTCCATGAGGTCACAAACAGTCACACATGACTGAATGACTAAAACAACAACACAATTTGACAAAAACTATAAGACTCTGATGAATGACATCAAAGAAAAGCTAAATATCAATACATGGAGAGATACTCTGTGTTCATGGACAATAATACTCAATGTTGTCAAGATTTCAATTTTTTCCAATTTGATCATAGATTCAAGGCAATCTCAGTCAAAATTCTAGCAAATTATTTTGTTGATATCACCAAATCTATTCTAAACTTTGTGTGATGAGGCAAAAGACACAGAATAGTCAACACAATATTAAAGAACATGATGAAGTTGTATGAATGACACTAGCTGACTATAAGACTTACCATCAAGTTACAGCAGTCAAGACAGGATATTGGCAAAAGAACTGACAAATAGAAACAGAATAGAGAGCCCAGAAGTAGATCTAGAGAAATACAACCAGTGTACCTTTGCCAAAGGAGCAAAGGCAACACAACAGAGAGTCTTTTCAACAAATGGTACTGGAACAAATGGACTTCTGTAAGCAAAAACATGAATCCAGACACAGAATTTTAACCCTTAAAAAATTAATTCAAAAGAGATCACAGGTATAACTGTAAAGCACAAAGCTATAAAACTCCTTGAAGGTAACATAGGAGAAAAACTAGATGAAAGTGTGTTCTGCAAAGACTTTGCAAATACAAAGGCACAATCAATGAAAAAAGTTCGTAAGATGGACTTTATTAAAATTAAAAATGCCTGCTCTGCAAAAGACACTTTCAACAGAAATAAAACACAAGCCAAAAGATGGGAGAAAATATTTGCAAAAGATACATCTGACAAAGGACTGTTATCCAAATTATGCAAAGAACTCAAACTCAATAATAAGAAAACAAACAAATCTGTTTAAAAATGGTCCAAAGGTGACTTTAACAGACATTTCACCAAAGAAGACACACAGATGACAAAGAAACATATGAAAAGATACTCCATGTTATATGTCTTCAGAGAAATGCAAATTAAAACAACAATAAGATACCGATGAGATGGCTGGATGGCATCACGGACTCGATGGACGTGAGACTGAGTGAACTCCGAGAGATGGTAATGAACAGGGAGCCCTGGCGTGCTGCAATTCATGAGGTCGCAAAGAGTCGGACACGACTGCGCGACTGAACCGAACTGAACTGAACTGCATGCCTATGAAAATGGTCAAAATCTGGAACACTAATGAAACCAAATGATGTTGAGGATGTAGAGCAATAGAAACTCTCATTTATTGCTGGTGAGGATGCAAAACAGTGCAGCCTTTTTGGAAGACCATCTGGCCAAGTTTTTACAATACTCAACATATTCCTACCATGTAATGTAAAACCTCCTCCTTGGTATTTACTCAAAATGGTTGAACACTCATGTCTACACTATAACATGCACAAAAATGTTTATAGCAACTTTAGCCATTCAGCTCTAATATTTGGAAGTAACCAAGACATCCTTTAGTAGGGAATGGATATACGATACTGTAGTACATCCATAGTGAAATATTAGTAAAAAAAAAAAAAAATCCATCAATTCATAAAAGGACACAGGAGAAACTTAAATGCATATTACTAAGTGAAAGAAACCAGTCTTAAAAGCCTGAGAAATGTAAGAGTTTAGCTACATGATATCCTAGAAAAACCAACAGTATGGAGCAACTAAAACGATGAGTGGCTGCCAGTGTTTAGATGGGAAAAGAAATGAATAGGAGCATGAGAGATTTTTTTTTTTAGAGCAGTAAAACTATTCTGTACAATAATGTAATACTGGATACATGAAATTATACATTTGTTCCACAAAATGTACAACAATAAGAATAAACCATAAAGTATGGACTTGGGGAGATTGGACTTGCTAGTGTAGGTCCATTAATTATAAAAAATGCACCACTCTGAGAAGGCTGCCAATAACAGAGGGGCTGAGCATGTGTGAGGGAAGGGGCTATTTGGAAAATCTCTATACTTTCTGTTCAATTTTACATAAGCCTAAAATTGCTCTAAAAAATAAAGTTTGTTCTTTTAAAAGGACAGGGGAGCTTTCTCTTTATCAAGAACCTTGAGAATTCACTTAAAAATAAAAGTTATGATTGACCTATTTGGCCCACCCTCTCCTTATCCCGCAAGTCTGTTCTCTATGTTTCTGTCGCCATTGCTGCTCTGCAGTTCATTAGTACCGTCTCTCTAGAGTCCATATATATGCACTAATATATGATATTTGTCTTTCTGTTTCTGACTTACTTTACTCGTACAACAGGCTCTAGGTTCATCCACCTCATTAGGGCTAAGTCAAATGTGTTCCTTTTTATGGCTAATATTCCACTGTGTGCATACACCACAGCTTCTTTATCCATTCATCCGTCAAGTGGGTGGGTGGTTCAAGAGGGAGAGAACACATTTATATCTATGGCTGATTCATGTTGGCTTTATGGCAAAATGTCAACACTATTGTAAAACAATTATCCTCCAATTAAAAATAAATTTAATTTAAAAATAAAGGCTATATTTAAATAACACTGAGAAAAGAGATAACATTTCCATTGATTTTTTTTTTTCTGTGTTATATATCCAGGAGCCTTTTTATAAAACTTAGCTCTTGCTCTTAGTCTGGCAACTGAAAGAATCCAGTATATCCCTTCATAGTTTTAAAATTATGCAAAATGGTGTGACTCTATCAACCTTCAGATGAATCAAATACCTGGAGAGAGAATGGTTCCAGTTTTCATGGACTGTCCTCTTCGGTACCCTAAGCAGCCAAAGATTTAAACCTGTTTGAAAGGTCAATTTTAATTATCTCAATTATTATTCACCCATGGCCACTGAAAAATTATATTCGACAAAATGAACAGATTCTCCATGATGGGAGTGGTTCTAAAATTACAAGTCATGCCAGTTTAATGAATCAACCTGTTTCTCATACAAGATCAGCAATTTTTAAAAAATTATCTTTATTTCTTCAGCTTCTATCACAATGCCTGGTACATGGTAGGTATTTGATAAATGTTAGCTGAATTAAATTGATCACAAGTCTGAGAGAACTTTCTTAAATCTCCATATCCTAGTTATATTTCAACCCTGACATATATGGAGCTTAAAACATTGAAACAGCCAAGCTCATCCAAACAGAAAATTCATGCGGCCTTAATGTCCATGGAGGTGGGGTAGGTGTGTGACAGTGGGACCCAGGAAAATATAGATAGAGAAGTGAGATCTAACTAATAGGAAAGGACTGCCAACAAAGCATTTATTTCAGAAGACATTCTTGTTCCTGCTTAAATAGGGCATGTCGGTAAAATTTAACAGTCCACCACACTCAGATATTTTTCAGAAAGAATTCACAAATGGAAAGATTAAAACATGTCTGCATTAGAAGTCACATGTCTAGATTGATCAAGATTGTAAAATTCTGTGCAATAAAATTCAGGGGAGAAACAAACATAGTAGTTTTTCAGACACCGAAACTGCCCAAGGGATAATTCCCCACTTTTGCCCCTGAGATTCTGATTTGTGAGAGGACTTCATTTGAGTTCCACCAAGCCAGAGTATTTGAGATACAATTTATGATACTTGTGTACTTAAGGCAAATACACTCTGTTCTTCAGAGAAGGGAATGTACACTGCTTGAGGGCACAAGCTGGGAAATCTCTGCAGTGGATGAAAATCTCAATGGTTCCTGAAAAGACCATCAACATGACCACCAGGACTATATTGCAGTTTTCATATGAGTAGCCCTGGTATCTGTATTGTGTTTTGTGGTTATTAAACTAGAATTGGAGACTTGGGCAGTGTAAAAGACACACATTCAGAAGTCCGAAACCCTATCAAGCTACTGTCTAGAAGGATGCACTTGGGAAACTCAGCTGTTGACTCACATTAGTATTGATATTACATTAAATATGTAGCTTAAAAAGATGATAACTATCCACAGCTCATTAACTGGAGAATTTCCTCGCTTGCATATAAACCTGAAATGTCCACTGAAGGAGCAAAGTTTAATATTTCACAAACTTTATTCAAATTATTGAAATAGCCACAGAGCAATAAAATATGCAATTCTGAAGTGATGTCAGTATCATGGAGAAGGAAATGGCAACCCACTACAGTATTCTTGACTGGAAAATCCATGGACAGAGGAGCCTGGAAGGCTACAGTCCATGGGGTTGCGAAAGAGTCGAACATGACTCAGCAACTAAACAACAACAACAGTATCATGGCACTGAAACTGAATCATTCCTTTTTTATTTTTTCCTCTCTCTTTTGATTGACAATGAATAGGACATCCATAACCCGGGGGAGGGGGGATGAAGTGCCTTTGCACAGCATGCATGGACATCCAAGAGCTCCATCCATCTGTGCACCCAAAGTGGGTGGACTGGACCATGGAGTAGTTAGCTGAGGGAGGGTAGCAGAGGAACTAGTGGCAGGAGGCAGTGACAGTAAAAAAAGAGGTGGCTATTCTGGCCCAGAGCAAGCACAACCTTTCTGCCAGAAGAGATGGAGGGTGAAGGCAGTAAGTCGAAGCCTTCCCAGCCATGTGTGTCCCAGCTGGAGGGACCAGTTGCTCTCTTTAAGGAAAGACTCCAGTGAATGCAGAAAGAAAGGTAAGTGAATAGACAACTGAAGGAAAGTTTCTCCTGCTGTCTGCCCTTGGAGGCAAGAGGATCACCCAAGGGCATCTGGGGCTCCCCTCAAATTGATGCTATCTCTACCACACCATGGGCATTCACAAAGCCCTGTGCTAACTATTCACATCTCACTCCCTCCTCATTTGCCACCATGCTTTGTTTTGTTGTTGTTGTTTAACTGTGTGAATTCCTGATCTTAGAAGCTGCTGATTAACTTCGGTTGTTGTTAAGTCGCTCAGTCATGTCTGACTCTTTGTGACCCCGTGGACTGCAGCACACCAGGCTCCTCTGCCCTCCACTACCTCTCAGAGTTTGGTCAGATTCATGTCCACTGAGTCTGTGATGCTATTTAACCATTTCTTTTGCCTTCAGTCTTTCCCAGCATCAGGGTCTTTTCCAATGAATCAGCTCTTTGCTTCAGGTGGCCAAAGTACTGGAGCTTCAGCTTCAGCATCAGTCCTTCCAGGGACTAGTCAGAGTTGATTTCCTTTGGGATTGGCTGGTTTGATCTCCCTGTTGTCCAAGTGACTCTCAAGAGTCTTCTCCAGCACCACAATTCGAAAGCATCAATTCTTCGGCACTCAGCCTTCTTTATGATCCAACTCTCACATCTGTATGTAATTATTGGAAAACCAAAGTTTTGACTATATGGATCTTTGTCAGCAAAGTGATGACTCTGACTTTTAATACACGCTCTAGGTTTGTCATACCTTTCCTTCTGAGGAGCAAGTGTCTTTTAATTTCATGGCTGCAGTCACTGTCCGCAGGGATTTTGGAGCCCAAGAAAACAAAATCTATCACTTCTTCCACTTTTTCCCCTTCTATTTGCCATGAAGTGATAGCATTCCACGATCTTAGTTTTTTGAATGTTGAGTTTCAAGCCAGTTTTTTCACTCTCCTCTTTCATTCTCATCAAGAGGCTCTTCAGTTTCTCTTCATTTTCTGCCATTAGAGTAGGATCATCTGCATATCTGAGGTTGTTGCTATTTTTCCCAGCAAACTTCCTTTTGTTGTTTTCTTAACTGTGTGAATTCCCAATCTTAGAAACTGCTGGTTAACTTTGGTTGTGATTCATCCAGCCCAGCATTTCACATGATGTGTTCTGCAGAGAAGTTAAATAAGCAGGCTGATAATATACAGCCTTGCCATACTCCTTTCCCAATTTTGAACCAGTCTGTTGTTCCAGGCCCAGTTCTAACTGTTGCTTCTTGACCTGCATACAGGTTTCCCACGAGACAAGTAGGGTGGTCTAGTACTCCCGTGTATTTAAGTATTTTCCAGTTTGTTGTGATCTACACAGTCAAAGGCTTTAGTGTAGTCAATAAAGCAAAAAGAGGCATTTTTCTGGAATTTCCTTGCCTTCTCCACAATCCAACAAATGTTGGCAACTTGATCTCTGGTTCCTCTGCCTCTTTCAGGCTCAAGCTTGTACATCTGGAAGTTCTCAGTTCAAGAACTGCTGAAGCCTAACTTGAAGTATTTTAAGCATAATTTACTGGCATGTGAAATGAGAGAAACTGTGCAGTAGTTGGAGTATTCTGTGGAATTGCCTTCTTTGGGATTGGAATGAAAACTGACCTTTTCCAGTCCTGTGGCCACTGATGTGTTTTCCAAATTTGCTGGCATATTGAGTGCAGCACTTTCACAGCATCATCTCTGGTTAAGATAAACCAAAAATTTGTGCCATAACGCCACCTTCTGGAAAACAAAAGGAAATCTCCTAACCACCAACCTGCTCAATTCTTAGAATTAGAGTCTTACCTAAATTTTTAAAAANCCATATTGAGTGCAGCACTTTCACAGCATCATCTCTGGTTAAGATAAACCAAAAATTTGTGCCATAACGCCACCTTCTGGAAAACAAAAGGAAATCTCCTAACCACCAACCTGCTCAATTCTTAGAATTAGAGTCTTACCTAAATTTTTAAAAAGGTGTTCCCTTTTTAACTTAGGGAATCATGGCGATACAATATCGCAAAGGAGAAAATGACAATTTTCCAGCAACCAAACCCAACAGTATAGAATATTGTGAGCTAACTTATAAAGAATTTTAAATAGCTGCTATGATGTAATTCAATGAACTACAAGAAAACTCATAAAGGCAATTCAGTGGTATCAGAAGTAAAAAATAACAAGCAGAAGGAATACTTTACCAAAGAGATTAAAATTCTAAAAAGGAATCAGATTTCTCGAGCTGAGGAACTCAACAGATGAGATAAAGAGTGCATTACAATGCATTAGAAATAGAGCAGATCAGAGAGAATTAGCAAGCTTAAAGATAGAAATATAGAAATAATTCAGGTGGAAGAGGAAAGAGAACTATGGTTTTTGAAAAGTGTACCCTAAGAGAACCATCTGATTCCACTGGAAAGGCCAACATAAGAAACAAGTTTATCCCAGAAAGAGAAGAAAGGAGAAAAAGAGCAGAGTTTATTTAAAGAAATAATAGTTGAGAAATTCCCAAACCTGGGGTACAGCTAAATATACAAATCCAGGAAGCTATCAGAATATCTTATTATCTTACCACAAAAGGTCCTCGTCCAAGACATACTTTAATGAAGCTGTCAAAAGTCAAAAATCAATTATAAATAAACAATTTTCAAGGCATCCAGGAAAAAAAAAGACATATTAAAAACTTCTGTCCAAGATACCCGATCCAATAAGGTTATTCTTCAGAAGGAGAAATAAAGCCTTTCCCAGACAAAGTAAAGCTGAGAGAATTCACCACACCAGTAGTCCTGCCTTACAAGGAATGCTGAAAGGAACTCTTCAAGCTGAAACAAAAAGATTAAAGTGTACAAAACTTTGATTAAGATAAGAAATAGAATGCTGCAAATTAATTTAGAATAGTATGCTAAACTCTTAACTATAAGTGTTAAAGGAGAAGAGCATTAAAAATAATTCCTCTGTGGCTGAGGCAGTAAAGAATCTGCCTACAATGCAAGAGAACCAGGTTCAATCCATGGGTTGAGGTTGGAGAATGAAATGGCAACCAACTCCAATATTCTTGCCTGGAGAATCCCATGGACAGAGGAGCCTGGCAGGCTACAGTCCATGAGGTCACAAAGAGTTGAATCTGACTGAGAGACTAACACATTCACTTTTTCATAGATATTACAACTTGGTAATGAAATTAGAGCATAAAAAGAGATAACATCTGACAAGGATATTATAAGAAAATAAAACTAAATAATAATTAAATTAATATATCTGATGAACATAGATGCAAAAGTTCTCAACCAAATGTTAGCAAACTGAAGAACATATTAAAATAATTAAATTTTAAAAATCACTCCCTCAGAGAATTTTCCATTGGAAGAGTATAAGAAAGACCCCATCAAAAAGGGAGGACCCTGGTTCTTCTCAAGGGTCAGTCACCCTCTCATTTCCCTTTTAATAAATTTCTTTTTCTTGCCTACCAAAAAAAAGAAAAATTTTTAACAAAATATATGCACCCTTATGTTTATCACAACATTACTCACAATAGTCAAGATATGGAAACAACCCAAAGACCATCAGTGGATGAATAAAGTGGTATTCATGCACAGTGGAATGCTATTCAGCCATGAGGAGGGAAGATATCCTTCTATTTGCTGCAACATAATGCTAAAGAGCTTCCTGGTAGCTCAGCTGCTAAAGAATCCACCTGCAATGCAGGAGGCCCCAGTTCAATTCCTGGGTCAGGAAGATCCCCTGGGGAATGGGCAGGCTACCCACTCCAGTATTTTTGAGCTTGCCTGGTTGCTCAACTGGCAAAGAATCTGCCCACAATGTGGGAGACCTGGGTTTGATCCTTGGGTTGGGAAGATCCCCTGGAGATGGGAATGCCTACCCACTCCAGTATTCTGGCCTGGAGAATTCCATGGACTACGGTCCATGGAGTAGACAAAGAGTCAGACACAACTGAATGATTTTCACTTTCAGTGCTTAGAGAGGGGCTTCCCTGGTAGCTCAGATGGTAAAGAATCTGCCTGCAGTGCCAGAGACTCAGGTTCAATGCCTGGGTCAGGAAGATTCCCTGGAGAGGGGAATGGCTACTCACTCCAGTATTCTTACCTGGAGAATTCCATGGATAGAGGAGCCTGGCAGGCTACAGTTCATGGGGTCACAAACAGTAGGACATGACTAAGTGACTAACATTTTCACTTTTTTCAATGCTAAGAGAGAAAGTCAGACAGAAAGACAAGTATTCTATGATGTTATTATATGTGGAATCTAAAAAAGTGAACTCTGTAAAAAAAATAATAAAATGTTTACTACAGGATGGGCAGAGAAAACAATGAAGGTACAAACTTGTACCAAGGCACAAATGAGCCATAGAGGTCTAATTAACAGTATAATGAATGTAGATCATAGTATTGTAGTGACTCAGTCATGTCTGACTCTTTGTGACCCTATGGACTACAGCACGCCAGGCTTCCCTGTCCATCACCAACTTCCAGAGTTTACTCAAACTCATGTCCATTGAGTAAGTGATGGCATCCAATCATCTCATCCTCTGTCATCCCCTTCTCTCCTGCCTTCAATCCTTCCCAGCATCCAGTGAGTCAGTTCTTCACATCAGGTGGCCAAAGTATTGAAGTTTCAGCTTCAGCATCAGTCCTTCCAATGAATATTCAGGACTGATTTCCTTTAAGATGGACTGGTTTGATTTCCTTGCAGTCCAAGGGACTCTCAAGAGTCTTCTCCAACACGACCGTTCAAAAGTATCAATTCTTTGGCACTCAGCTTTCTTTATGGTTCAACTTTCACATCCATACATGACTACTGGAAAAACCATAACTTTGACTAGATGGACTTTTGTTGGCAAAGTAGTGTCTCTGCTTTTTAATATGCTGTAGGTTGATCATAGCTTTTCTTCCAAGGAGTAAGGATCTTTTAATTTCATGGCTGAAGTCACCATCTGCAGTGATATTGGAGCCCAAGAAAATAAAGAGCTTAGATGTTCATTTATATTTATAGGAATAGTTTTTCCAAAATGCTGTGTGACTTTAAAAACTGACAAAATTTAACAAAAATATAACACCCGGTACTATAATACTTGATTCATAAATAGCCATTGTTACATTTTTAGGACAAGACTTAGATTACACAAGAAACTTTTTTACACTCTATTTGGTAATTTGGGCATTTTCATTGGAAAAAATTAAAATAAAATGACTAACATATTCCAAAGTAAAGATTTACTGCTTTGTTGTAGAATAAGAAAACAGAACATACATCATTGCAAAGAAATGTATGTTTGGTGCTTTAAATAATCAACTGGGACTTTCAGAAAGCTTGTCCAACTACAGATAAAAGTCTATTCACATGCTGTCTTATAATCTGGATACACTTTCCTTTTGTTCCTCCCGCCTGCTCCTTCTTCCTTGTCTTCCTCATTTCCTCTCTTTTTTCTTTTCTCCATGAGTTTTAATAGGGGAAAGCTGACAAAATGATGTCCATAGCTAATGGCAGGAAATACAATCAATTCATTCAAAGTACAAGTATTTGTTATTGACCCTTCCATAAAATGCTGTTTTCTCATTTTATTGGAGGGAAGAAAAAGCAAGATAGTAATTTCTTTGTAGAGTTCCAAGAATGTGTACAAATCACATAGGAGAAAAAGAAAAATTTTATATTATGAATTTGGATTCAAATGATAGTTAAAGTTTTAATACAACTAATTCCTGGTAAATATTTTCTGGTTCAATTCACTGAGGTACCCTATTATTATAATATAGCATTACTGTTTCATGCAATGTTTACCTAAAAAATATGTAAATATTAATAGTAACAGTTCCTTGAAAACTTGGGTCTCTGCCAAAAAAATTTCCATAAAACAATCATTTTGTTTAATTGTTCATGTTTATTCAAAAGTATAGGCCACTGTTATTATGAAAGTGAAAAATCTTATCATTTTAGGAATTGTGTATGTGTGTGTGCATACCCATGAGCACATATGTTTAAGTAAATACAAAATTAGATTACTACTGAATAAAGAAGTACATTCTCATATCTCATTAGATTCATGTATAAAGATAAAATACCTATTTGGTATTATTTTCACAAGGTACAGTAAACATTTTTTTTAAAATGTGCCTGAAGACTGTGTTTTTTACTAATCTTCCAAACTGTGCTGGTAAGCAGCACTTATGTCAGCTAGAAGGTAAAATGTTTTAATTCAGCAGTAAGTAGACATTAAAGATTCACACGATTTGTTGAACTTTACCAAATATGAAAATAGCCTTTTCTTTCATAGTTTATATAAACTATAGTTTATATATAAGACTACATGTAAGCTTTATATAAGACTATAGTACTTAAAATTAGTTTATAAAAAATGTCTTCTATAAATCGGTTAACCTCAGGGAACTCCAGATTTTTACAGAAATGCATAATAAAATCCAAATTCATTCTATTTAAAAGTGTGAGAAATAGCCAAATATTTTAATCACTCACCGAAAAATGCTTCAATTAGTTTTCAGCAATAATAACTGGTGATCGTTTCTAAATATACTAATATGATGGTAAAGGTGTGAATTAAATTGCGTCAACCAAATCCTCTCAGAGGTGCTACTCATCAACCTTTACGGTTTTCATGGGTAAGCTCCCACAAGCCAACAGAAGTCCAGAAAAAAACTAAGTTGAGTAAAACAAACAAAACCCCCACATGCTTAAATAAACTCTTTTACTCATTCTAAAATACAAGCACCCCTTTTTAAACCATGAATATTCTCGCCAGCAGATGAAAGGAAGAATTTTTTTCATTAGAAAACATGCAATCATATTAAAACATGAAATAGAAAACATGACATTTGTCTAAAAAGTTAAATCAGTTTCATGATTTTGAAAAGCAAAGAGAATATCACATCAGTTATTTCTACTGATCCATTCTTCTATTTATAACACAATTTTAATCTCAATTTTCAAAGTTAAATTTGATCTATTTCTCCAAGAATATTAGCAAGATTTTAGACTTCTTTATCTTCTCTGCTCATGTTTTATGATGGTTTAAACAATAGTTTCTAGTTAAAAAGTTATTTTCCTCAGAACTCATATTTATTTCTATATTTCTTTCTGCTTCTGGTATTACTGCTTTGCTGAGGTCAAACTAGCTATCAGTCTTTTATAGAAAATCAGTTTTTATCATTATTTTTAGTGGTTTAAAATATGACCATGTTTCTAGGTGTGTGTATGTGTGTGTGTGTTTCCCTTTTAATTCCTCTAACTCAGCATAATACTGAGTTAGATGAGCTTTTATAATTGAGCTTTTTATAATACTGAGCTTTTATAATTGAGACACATTATTCTTCATAGTTTTAAGAAATTTTATTTTTTGCTACTAATTTTTAAATTATTGAAACTGGTTTATTGTTAAGTAAAAATATAAATATTCCATAAGTAATTGAAAAGTCTGCAGACTTTACATGTAGACTATTTACACCCTGTCCCTTAACTTGGCTTTTCTGTTTTCCATCTCTTTATCTGACTAGTTTACACTGGTTATTTATCTCAAATTTGTTTTCTAATTCGCTGAGTCTCTCTTTACTTGGGTGTACTCTGCTGTTAGAGCATCTACTAAATTCTTTATTTCAGTGATTCTGCTTTTCATTTCTCTATACTGCTCTTTGTCAGTTCCACTTGATCATTTTGATAGTCTCTTATTCTTTACATTCTTTTAATCTTTTATTTCTTTATATATAAAACATTTTGTATCCTAAATCTATTTCAATATCTACATTTACTTTGGTTTGATTTAGTAGTCTGTTATTTCTGCTGATTTTTACTTATGGTGACTTGTTTCCTCATGCATTTTTTTTAATTAATTTATTTTTTTTTTAATTTTACTTTACAATACTCTATTGGCTTTGCCATACATCGNAGCTCCAGTCTTCCACCCAAAACAGGTTTCCAGGTGTGGTAGGGTCACTGATTATCTGTCCTTAGAGTCATTATGTTTGTTTGCTTAAAGAGTCTCCCCAAAACTGCATAAGCTTCAGGTCCCCCAAAGCACAGCTCTAGCCTTGCCTGTCACTCCATGTTGATAGTCACATGGACTCAGAAAGTTGGGTGTTTTTGTTTGTTTGTTTTGAGGAAAAAACTGCCACTGTTTTCCCTAGATTTTAAAAATATCCTGACCTCAGTATTTCTGGGAAGTTTATTCAAATATGATATTTTTTTTAAATCTGTTTACTAGTTTTTTTTTATTCTTTCCAAAAAGACTGATCCATTGCTTACTATGCTTCTGTCCATATTCCATGCTCATTTTCCTCAACGCATTTCACTATATAACGAATGGATTCCCTGTTCACTTGTTCCAGGGGCACATCCTCTGATAAACTCTCTTCCTAAATCAAGGAACAAATTACGGATGGTCTAATGCCTTGCAGAAATGGGCAGTTACAAATAATCCAATCTAAATATGCAACCAAAATACTGACATTTTCCTATTCAGATTATATGTCTTCTTCCTCCCCAAAGATAAGGAAAATCATAAAGAAAGAGTAGATTCACAGGGATAATCCTGATTAATTTGGAGAAGCAGACTTACTTCAGATAAACATTAAGCACACTACGAGACAAAAAGAAACCTGCACCAACTGAAACATTAGCAGGATTTTAGTCCATATTATCCAAAGTGAAAACTTCTTTATGGACTATATAGTCATAGCACACATAGCATTACTTGAGCTTGATGGTGCTCACTTAGCAGAAAGTATGTAGATGACACTTAGCAAACAATTACACACAATCGGTGTCCACTGAAATGACAAAGAGTTCTGAAAACAATATCCTCAAGAAGGCACATGTGATAAACACACTATTAGACATTCACCTAAATTTTCATGATTTTATATTTTTTAGCAGTTGTAGCATTATGTTCATTCAGTTCCTTCATTCTGCTTGCATTNATGTAGATGACACTTAGCAAACAATTACACACAATCGGTGTCCACTGAAATGACAAAGAGTTCTGAAAACAATATCCTCAAGAAGGCACATGTGATAAACACACTATTAGACATTCACCTAAATTTTCGTGATTTTATATTTTTTAGCAGTTGTAGCATTATGTTCATTCAGTTCCTTCATTCTGCTTGCATTTACCTTTATAACAAATTCTTGGGTTAAGACGATTCATACAATGTGTCTCACTATTATACTATCTATATTATTTTTATTTCAAAATAATAATATTGTGTGATAATTTCTATTAGAGGAATATAATAATAAACTTTAAAGATGATACAATAACACTTTAGCACATAAGGAAGCCAACCCTCCAATGAAGAAAGGATTCAAATCTGATACAAATCTTCACACTGAGATGTTAATACATTTGTGGCTTAGATCAAGCATTAGGTACCACATGAAGATCACAGGTTTGTTTTCCATGTTGGCCGGCAACCCTCAATCATTAGAGAGGGTTGAGACGTCTCACACCATATGCAGAAGTTAAGAGAAGAGATATTAATGGATAAAAACAAATCCTGATTATCACTCCTAAAACAGTCATTCAAATTGTATGCCCCACCTGTAGTGGGCCAGAATATATCTTCCCCACCCCCCATAACAAGGACACTTTTGACAGAGGAAGGGAACAAAATGAAGATTCTAGAGAAAATTGCAAGGTGGAGTTGAGTGGGTCACACTCATTAAATTGAATCCCTTCATCTATAAATGTCATCATTCATGTTAAATAATCACCATCAACAGCAGGTGAAATGTTTAACACAGGCTTCAGTCCTTTTTCTTTTCAGTGGGGAGTAGGATTAGGGAGGACATCAACTTCCAGGAAAATAATTCAGCTGTAAATTAACTTCCAATTGTGTTGTTCTTTAATAGGAAAGACTGACCATTACTCCTCAAAGTGATATGTGATCCAGGAGACAGATTTACAACACTAAATATGCAATCAAAATATTGACGTTTTCTTATTCAGGTTATACCTCTTCTTCTTCTCCTCCCCCTTTCCCCAAAGATCTGGAAATCCGCAAAGAAATAGTAGATTCACAGGGATAATCCTAAAGCAGAGAGCTACTGCCTCCTTCCAGTTGTGGCTCATAGTGGGAAGTAAGTGAACCAACCACTGTCTTCACAACACTTTCCTCTTCAGTTCCAGTTAAGAGGAGAGCTCCACTAGATTAACAGTTTCATCTTGACTAAGTACAGAGAGTTCCAGAAGGCAAACCAAGTAGAGATACACGATTTTTAAATATCAAATCCTAGGTCAAAATTTGGAGATGCTGCCAATTCAACTTGTTTTATCTTCAAAAAGGCAGAGAATACATATATACATACACACACACACACACACACACACACAAAGTTCATAGTTTTGGCTCTTCAGAAACATTACTCTCTCCATGCAGACTTTTCCTGACTTAAAACTTGCCATTAATTGTAAAGATTCATTTCAAAACATGGGTAATTTCTGAGATGCCAAATGTTTCAAGCAAGTCATATCTTGAGAGGATGTCTTATGCCAGAACCTCACCCAGGCTGACCTCTCTGTATCATTTACTACTGAGAACATGTTGTAAACAGAGTAAAAATGTCTCTGGATCCTTTGGAGGGAAAGATCTGTACCTTTTAAAATTTTACATACAGTTATCATTATTTTCTTATTAGGGCTCAAGAATATTTCATTTTTGTTAGTTTTAAAATCTTATCTGAAAGGATTACTTGAGTTCTTAAAAATACTTCTTAGGAATAAAAAGGTTAGCCATCAAAAGCCTTGAGCAATGCTGATGTTTATGATTTCTCCTTCATAAGCCTAAATCCCATCCTAGTGGCAAACTTCTTTTTAGAATTTCTCAAATGATGGGACAGGACTGAAAAAAACAAAAACAAAAACAAAAACTACTCTACCTTAAGTAATAACAAATTTCAAATACATGCTTGAAACACCTTGCTTGTATATAAATCTACATATACAAACAAACACCTCCCAAACATTCTAGAGGTAAGGAAAAACCCAGTTGATCCAATTAGCTAATATGGATTATAATGAGATTCACTGGCCTTTAAGCTATGGTTACAAAGGATACTGTCAAATGTGATTACCAAGAAATTATCACTTTGTGTATATACTTCACACTTGATCAACTGTAACAGCAATCTGTGAGGTTGGTGATCAAGGATTTTAACTACAGAATCTCAAATGTTCTTAACAATACAAATTTACATAGGTACTTTTAATTCACTGAACTTTAAACAAGAGTACTAAATAGATCTAAAAAAAACAGAGGCTGAAAAGTTAAAACTAGCAATGATATTTGAAGAATCAGCCAGAGATCCAGGTGGACTGAGCTGGGAGACACATCCAACTCAGAAAGGGATATCTGCCTGGCTATTCAGACACGGAGCACCTCAGAGCATGTGACTGTTAAAAAGATGCTCAGTATGAAGAACAGTATGCCTCTGTGGATTTCAGGGGACAAAACACAAACAAACAAACAAAAAATATGCAAACAACTGATCTTGCCAGTATCTTGTAACCACAACTAAGGAAACAAGAAAGGCAGCACAGAACTCTGCTTATCTTACAAGGGAAGGACTGGAAGCTGCTTCCTTTAAGTAAGAGTGACCTCCAGTGACTTTTTAATTGCACCTCAGGGTACTGCATTAAATTATTCTATAATTCTTTCGTACCAGCAAATCATTCAGTACTGGTCATTTTTAAGTTCCAGCAAAGTGACAAAGTGACTTGCAGGACCTACGGATTTCATGTAAATGCCCCATTTTAATTAACTTATGGAAGTTGTACACAAAGATAATTAAAATTGTGTCTGAAACACAGGGCAGTATTTGCTAATGCTCATTTTTAGGAGTGACTCACATAATATGGCATTAAATGAACTAGTACTAAATGATGACAGCACAAAAGTATCACAGGCTAAGCATATATGGATGAATGCTGGAAGGGTAACTGTATTTGTACAAAATGCTTTTCACTTTAGTGCAAACTTCACTGTGAGGGCAGAGTTGTTTCCCCTCCCCCACTCCAGCTAAATCTGGATATACAGAAACAAGGTCAGTTTCTAAACGTGACTACTAACACTTTCTTGAAATGTATACTAGCTTACCTTACTCCCTACAACTTGATTTTTTAAGAATTCTTCAAGGGAATAGGGTGTGGAAAGAGGACGTGGGGGCTTTCTTAAAATCCCTCAAAGAAAGAAAAGCCCTGTGATGGAAATTTTAACCTGAAAACACTTGGAAAACTTTTTCTGATTTTCAGATTAAAATGCCCTGAGGTCAGCTGAATCAATTTGGCTAGCATCTTCAGATCACTCACGGTGCTAGTTCAGAACTGAGGGGTTAATACATCTTCACGGAACCAACAAAATCAGAACACAACAGATCACAATATGCAAGCATGTACACTTGCAAATGAACCTGAATGGCAGGTTTTATTTTTCCTTTCAGTAAAAGGCATATATCTTTGAAAGGTCTATCCTTACCGGAATTCTGACTATCCAGGTTTGCTATCTGAGCTCTGCTGCGGAGCCCGCCCGCCTGTGCAGCGCCCGAATTCTTGGTACCCAATTCCGCAGAGCCCCAGCAGCAACCATCTATGCTAATGCAGGACCCGGCCAGGTCGGCCAGCGATTTTCTCTTACATAAATCCAACAAAATGCATTGGTATTAAAAAGAAACAAATGACCACACTGGCATGATCTTCTCTCCTTCTTTCTCTCTCTGGTTTCTGTCCGCCTCAATATTCTCATGCTGATTTTAGGTTTTACTAGAACTTGAGCTTTCTCAATGAATATTCAAAACAACAGCACACAGACAACATTCAGCTCACAGACAAAAAGTCAAACAGGCTTTGTGCTTCATAGACCTGACAAGTGGGAAAACCATTGTAAACTGTCCTATCCAAGCGTTGGGACTTTGCGATGTTTTTTAAATGCCTCATTTTCAGAAACAAGCCAGCTAGTCCATTTGTAAAATTCAACTATTATTATTTTTTAATAACACGAATTCTAACTTGTCAGCATAAGTTTTAAAAGATGTGCTGTACTCACAAGTATTCCCTGCTGCTAATGTACTCCAGGGTTGGGCAGACAAAAGAAAGAGCATCCTGAGAAAGGTTCCCGCGACGGGGTCCATGCTGAAAGTCGCCAGGGCTCCCCCACCCCAAAAACCCACGGTGTCCAGGCAGGTGCTCTGAGCTGGGATCTGCCTGCTCCCTCCCTCTCGGGGTCGCCAGCGCTTCCTCGCCAGCGCTTCCTCCTCAGCGCATTGCGAACCCGCGCAGCCGGAGGGGCGGGAGCCCCANTGCAACCTCCGCGAGGCCCGGGCGCCCCTGGCGGTGGCGGGCGGAAGTGCGAGTCAGATCGTTGAAGGTCTTCAACCTGAACTCTCTACAGACGACGCTGAGGAGGTCGCTCTTGATCTGGGGTCCCAGCTCCTTCAACTGCAGGTTTCCCACTCTCAGCAGCTGAGTGGTTCAATGGACTTCAGTCTAAGGAGACCGAACTTCACCATGGTGATGATGCTTGAACATGAACACTGATGCTAGGAAAAGTGTGGTTTTGTGTTTTTTTTTAGATGAAAAAAAGGTAGGACAAGTAATCGCCTTTGAAGGAAATATTTACATGTATTGAGAACTGTTATAAAAAAGACTGTTTTTGTTTTCTCATTTAATGATTTGAATTTTTAAAAACCCTTTATAGTAATCATTTCAAAATATGTAGAGTTAAACATACAGTGTTATATGTCAAAACACATTTCAATAAAGGGGAAATAAAAATTAAATAATTTTTTAAACTACCCCACTTCTACTATAACGTCATCCTTTTATTATGTGTATTCTTACTTGGAGATTTGAGAGTTATGGTCTGCAGACACAGAAAACTAAAAACTAGCACCCTGGGAGAAGGAATTTTATTCTAAACATCATCATGGAAGTGATCTTACATTAAGGAGGTAAGCTGAATAACTTAATTGATGAATGAAGAGTTTTGTATCAACTTCTGTATACTGTGTGTATTGGTTTTCACTCAAATTCTTCAATAACAGTTCCCAAAAGCATCATACTGAAAAATAAAGCAATATAAAAGGAAGGCATCACAAATAAATAAAGATTTCAGAGTATACAGATAGAGGGCTGTTGTTCCATGGAGTCAAAAGGATTTCAACATCCATGACTTTGAAGTAAGTCTGATGGCCTCCTCTATTTTCTGAAGAGGCTGCCAGCAGGTGTAAATGAAGGCAGTGTGAGCATAGCATTACTAGGATCAATACTCTCCTAAAACTGTGACCAGACTCATAGCGATGTGCTGAGACCTATGAACAGGCTCCAGGCATTCTTGCGCCATCCAAAGTGATCAGAACATGAAAGGAACTTTAGCTCTGAGCAGGGCATTATATGCCTGAACACAAAGCAGAGAAGGTGTTTCTATTATTTCTATTCTGCAACCTGAGTAAAAAACAAAAACAGGAATAGAAAATGAAAATAACTTGGCAAGGTCACAAGACTTTACAAGTAGAACTTCTAAGAATTTGCCCAAGTATGGAGATTCTGACCTCAACTTTCTAGATTTTCCATTCACATTCAGGGCCCCTGGGAATCATGAACTCTTCCCACCCACCCAGCCACCCCATTAATCAACAGGCCTGGGGAAATGCTGACAGCAAATCTTGCTTGAAGGGTGCATTTAGAACCCTAAAAAAAGCCACAAGCAGTAGAATGACCTGTATTCATTAAACGCACATATTTTCAGTACCTACTACATATACCAGGACCTGAATATTTTATTTCTAATTTTAAAACAATGATTTACATTAAGTGTTCATTATTTTTGAAAGCGTATACGTCAGTCTGTGTGTGTGTGTGTGTGTCTGTGTGTGTGATCTAAATAGATGGTCACAGCATCCCTTTGAAGTAAATATTATATGCCCATTTAATGAATAGGCAGACTAAATTCAGAGAGTTTAAAGGATGTGTCACAAAGCAAGCCAGACTTAGAAACTAGATCAGCTGAGCTCTGAAACCCCTTCTCATGGGCCCTAAGATGTCTGAAACAGAAAAGTTGTCACCTGTGAAAACTGTTTAATCTTTAACAGGAAATCCGTTTAAAATGGGTTAGTAGGCACCTCAGTGAGTGAAGTCACTCAGTCATGTCCGACTCTTTGCGACCCTGTGGACTGTAGTCCACCAGGCTCCTCTGTCCATGGGATTCTCCAGGCAAGAATACTGGAGTGGATTGCCATTTCCTTCTCCAGGGGATCTTCTCTACCCGCGAATCACACCCAGGTCTCCTGCATTGCAGACAGACGCTTTACCCTCTGAGCCACCAGGGCACCTCAATAATTGATGCCAATTAAAACCAAAAAGGGTAATGCTGCTAAAGTACTTGAGCAGACATTCGGGATGGAGTTTCACAAATAAGAGATGAAACACAACATACAAGAGATTGAAACTTGCAGGCAGATGCCCATGTGCAGTGTACAACATTGATCTCTGAACAAACAACGGCACTGGAGCAGCTTCATGATCTTCTACAACAAAGGCAGCCCTAAGTGAGGAAGGTTGAAAGCAGCGCCCAAAGCAGGGACTTGCTAGCAGACAGCTGATGTAAAACTCCTGGTTTTACCCTTTCGAGCTGCCTTCTTTAGTCAGGTTTCCCCAGTGGCTCAAACATAAAGAATCTGTCTGAAATGCAGGAGACTCAGCTTTTATTCCTGGGTCAGGAAGATCCACTGGAGAAGGGAATGGCAATGTACTCCAGTGTTCTTGCCTAGAGAATCCCACAGGCAGAGGATCCTGGCGGGCTATACAGTCCATGGGGTCCCAAAGGGTGGTACACGACTAAGCAACTAACACTTTCTTTAGTTGGAGACTTTGTGGCTTCACTTTTCTTGTTTGTAAAATGGTGATGATAACCAATCATACAGCCATTGTGAAATTACAGATATGAAACTCCCACGAAGTGCTGCAGCCTACTGAGTATTCCATATACCAGCCACACAGCTGCCCTGGGGGTTGATACCCTCCTGTGAGACCCTCACAGCTGCTCAACACTGTGATCCTCAGCTTCATTGTCTTTTTCATAAGATAATAGAAGTCTTACCAACAGAGGACTGATCCAAGGGTTACAGGAGAAAATGGAATGTCAAATACTTAATAGCATGTGCATTCATAGGGACCTGGATCAGGTAGAGCTATAGGCACAGAGGAAAAATGATGCCTAACAGAACCACCAAGTTCTCCAGGCTAAATCCCCACAGGGCAGGGATAAACTGCCACATTCCCTGACCACTTTCCACAGCGCATTGTTCTTTTATATAAGAAGGTTGATAGATAATCAACAAGGGCCTACTGTATAGCACAGGGAGTTCTACTCAACATTCTGTAATAACCTATATGGGTAAAGAATCTGAAAAAATGAATATATGTATATATAACTGAATCACTTTCCTGTACACCTGAAACTAACATGACTCCAATATAAAATTAAATTAAATGCTTTAAAAATTGAAAAAAAAAGATGAAGAAAATGTGTAGACAAAATCTTGCACATTTCTATAAGTGATGATTCACACTCTAAAAATCATGGCTGTGTGTGTATGCGTGACTGCAGAGTTCACACCAAACAAAAAAGAGGACTTGAAATTGGCAAGAGTCACAAAATAGAAGACAAGAAACCAGCTGCAGATGTTCAGAAGTATGTGGACTCTCATATGTGTAAAAGCAGACAGGCTGCCTAGGAAAGTATATTTTAACTGAAACTACACTGGTAGCAATTCAAGACTAAAGTCTTCTGGTTTCCTCTTTCCTGCTCACAGAGAGCAGTCTGTGCACTCAGGATTCCCTACCCGGAGAGGAGGAGAGATCAGCTTGCCCCACCCGAATGAATTCCTTTCTCAGTGCTCTCCATAGATCAAACATGACTCCATTCATTTTTCTTTTTCATTCAATAGTTTTATCCCTATAAATTATTTCTGCATGTTGTACTTAAGTCTGAAAATATGTTTAGCTTTACTCTGGTAATGGGAACAGTTTTGTCATTAAATCCTGTGAAAGTTAGAATACTGTGAATAAAATATAATAGTATTTCTATTAGGAGTAATTTTTCCCATAAGCCCCCAGGCAACAAATCCTGAAGACAATAATGGAGAGACAGACTCCAGTGAGAATAAATGTCACATGCACAATATAAAACACACACTGCACAGCATCTTTGCAGGTTCTCTCCGATGAGCGGTGTTCTCTATAATTAGTCCTTGGAAACCTGGGTTTTAACAACCAAAGGATAATACATCTAATTATGTAAATCTCAGCTACAGGAATTGTCAACCTCATATTGTTACCCGAAAAACTAGGTCTGCCAGTTGGTGGATGTTGAGCTTAAAAAACACAACCAAGGCAAACAGTGGAAGAAAGAAAGATTTATTACTTGCAGCGAGTAAGTAGAACACCAGCCACAGGTCCCAAAGCAGTGTCTCCCTGAACAGCAAAACTAGGGAAGTTTTATATTAAGGGTATGTAGGTATTCATAAAGTGGCTTGGGAGGTAGGCAGAGTCCAGCCTTTAGTTGACTGAAACCTCAAGGGTCAGAAAAAGTCAACACTATCATCTCTTAGGTTGCACTTGACCAGGTGGCTGAGCACTTCAGGCTAATCTTTACCACTGAAACAGCACTGGGAGTCTTTAAAACTGATACTGTCTTTGCTATTGTTACTTGTCTTACCGGATAACAGTCTGAATTCTATTTTCCACTTAAGATCCTTAATCACTGAGACCTGTTCAAGGGTGAGTATTGTGGCCAAACTTTGATTAGAAAATGACTTGGACCAAAAATGGCTTCTCTTTTGTCAAGAAAGCTGTGCCATCACGAACCCCCTACCTTATCTGCTTACAATATTTCTTTCCAGTTCAGCCCTCTTCAATCTAGTAAGACTTTGGGGGACTAACACTGGTATCTAAGATAGATACCAGCTTCTCTGGTGGCTCAGCAGTAAAGAATCCTGTAGCCCATCCTGTAGCCCAGGAGATGTGGATTCGATCCCTGGGTCGGGAAGATCCCCTGGAGAAGGGCATGGCAATCCACTCCAGTACTCTTGCCTGGAGAATCCCATGGACAAGAGGAGCCTGGTGGGCTACAGTCCATGGAGTTACAAAGAGTCAGACACAGCTGAAATGACTAGCACATCTAAAATAGATAACTGGTGACTAAGATAGGAAAATCGCAGCTAAGATCTTAAAGTGTAAAAGCAATACTTCTTGGTATTTCCAAAAGTACTTAATAAACATTTCATATGATTGCACACAGATAAACAGCACCGGTACTTTTTCTGACATTCTGGCACAAATAGAATCAGAGAAACATAAAATTAAAATGAAATACAGAATCAGATAGCCAGCATTCCACCCAAGTCAATCACCACAGTCTCCAATATCATCTTGCACACATGCNCACACCAAGGAAACCAGAATAGAAAGAGACATATGTACCCCAATGTTCATTGCAGCGCTGTTTATAAAAGCCAGGACATGGAAACAACCTAGATGTCCATCAGCAGATGAATGGATAAGAAAGCTGTGGTACATATACACAATGGAGTATTACTCAGCTATTAAAAAGATATATTTGAATCAGTTCTAATGAGATGGATGAAACTGGAGCCGATTATACAGAGTGAATAAGCCAGAAAGAAAAACACCAATACAGTATACTAACACAAAATAGAACAACATATATATGGAATTTAGAAAGATATTAATGATGACACTGTATGCAAGACAGCAAAAGAGACGCAGATGTGTAGAGCGGACTTTTGAACTCTGAGGGAGAGGAAGAGAGTGGGATGATTTGGGAGAATGGCATCGAAACATATATACTATCATTTAAGAAACAAATCGCCAGTCTATGTTTGATGCAGGATGCAGGATGCTTGGGGCTGGTGCACGGAGTTGATCCGGAGGGATGATGTGGAGTGGGAGGTAAGAGGGGGGTTCATGTTTGGGACCTCATGTACACCCGTGGCTGATTCATGTCAATGTATGCCAAAACCAATACAGTATTGTAAAGTAAAATANAGGGATGATGTGGAGTGGGAGGTAAGAGGGGGGTTCATGTTTGGGACCTCATGTACACCCGTGGCTGATTCATGTCAATGTATGCCAAAACCAATACAGTATTGTAAAGTAAAATAAAGTAAAAATTAAAATTAAAAAAAAATAACAAAAGCAAAAAAACAAATCCTCCTTTGATAGAGCTATTTCCCTTGCAGTCAACTTCATTGCAATTACTTTGATTGATGAATATTGGTAGCATCCTCCTATAAAAAGAATTAATCAAACATCAAACCTGGTGAGTGGGGATTGATTCAACTCTTATGAGCTAGGAGCTGAGAGGAGACTGCTTCCGTGAATGTATTTGTGAATTTTTTAGTTATGAAGTTTTGCATCCCTATATTTAGCAATTATATGCCTATGAAACTGAATTTTAAACTAACACAGACTCTGCATTATTCAATTCAAAGAACATGTTTCACTTACTATCTTTCACCAGAACAAATGTTGAACTAGGACCAAAGATGAATAAGCCATCTCAGCATCCCTCAACCAGGTCATAGTTCAACTGAGTTGATAGAAATATACACATAGCACACAAGATTTATTTTATAAATATTATAGAGGTAAAAACCAGGTAAAAGTAAGGCATAATTAAGAAGAAACACATCACTGAAAGAATCTAGAAATGTTTATGGAGGGCATTATAATTGCAGTGGGCTTTCAGCAATCACCTGGAATTTGGTGAGTCAAAATCTGAGTAGGCAGAAATGACATCCAGATGCAAAAGCATCCTGTTAAAGATCTGAAAGCCTGTTTCTTTTCCAAGTCGCATAAAAATGCAACCTTCATTGATAGTGATTTCTTAGATGTGTTATTATTCAAAAGACATTTTTATTAAAAAAAAATAGAACAAACTGAAGCTGTGTGTAAATTAGATTCCCTCCAAAGTGTCATCACTTTTTGATTTTGATTAAAAGAAACACTTCCATCAAGATCCTACTGTATAGCATAGGGAGGGAACTATATTCAATACCCTATGAGAAACCATAACAGAAAAAAATATATAAAAGAATATATATTTGTATTATATATATAATTAAATCACCTTGATATATAGCAGAAATTAGCACAACATTATAAATCAACTATGCTTTAATAAATTTTTTTAAGTATTTCCAAATGTGTGCCTCTTTAAAGGCATACCATAAAAACTATGATTTCCCTAATTTCAAAACAGCTTTATCTACCCTCTGCAGCCTCCTTCCACACCCAGTATCGGGTGAGAAATGTTACCCCAGGAACAGCCAGGGATTAGAGCAGGAGGTGAAGCTGTGTGGTCTCCATGAATATGCCAAGTGGAAGCAGCATGAGCATGTGTAGAACCTTCAGAACCAACTGGAATATTTGGCACGCTCTTTCATTTTCTCATTGCTTCCAAAGTCACCCATCTTCTGTTAATANGTTACCCCAGGAACAGCCAGGGATTAGAGCAGGAGGTGAAGCTGTGTGGTCTCCATGAATATGCCAAGTGGAAGCAGCATGAGCATGTGTAGAACCTTCAGAACCAACTGGAATATTTGGCACGCTCTTTCATTTTCTCATTGCTTCCAAAGTCACCCATCTTCTGTTAATATAAACAGTGAAAATTCTCAAGGTCACATGGAACCATGGAGATTAAAAACCAGAAGAAATGGTTTTGAGTCCCAGTTTGACAAATGGACTCTAAACTTGCGAGTTTAACTGGTAGGATGAGATTTGGGGAGATGGGTTGGGTGGATACACACCTGGATTGGAAGCTCTGGGGAGAAGCTGGTGCTGTAGAAATAAAATTGGAACCTGTCAGAGAATGCAGGATTATAGGAAACTTATTGAACTCCATGAAAAGGTGCAGGATAATAGGCGATCAACAAGAAAGGGTATGTAAAGAGAAAAAGAGCAGAACCCAGGACATTGAACTCATTCATAAGATATTTCACCATGGAAAGAAGGAGGAGTAGATGAGGGAGAATGACAGCAAGACTCTTGAGAAAGGCAGTTGGTAAAGGAAATCAGAAGAATGCAGGATAAAACACTGAGACTGAATATACAAATGGAAAACTGATCAGACCATATATAAAACTAGAACTCTGACCCACTACCTGAAGCGACCTAACCAGGAAACCAACCACTTCTGTGTAATATCCACCCCAACAAGGCATTCTGCTGTAAGTCAGATTTTTAATTCTATGAGCAATACAGGAACCAAACAATAACTTCTGCAATAATCAGCTCAAAATGCTAAGGACTTGATTAATAATTGGCAGCTTCCCTAAAAATTGTGTCTTTCTTCCATCTCCAGACCCACCAGAGAAAGCCAAATATGTTCCCCTAACTAATCACCTGGAATGCCACCCTGCTAGGTAGCTATCTGCAACTTATCCACACCAAGAGCTTCCACTCAGGGCCACCTGAGCTTCCCTTTATTTTCCACTTGCCCTTCTGTCTGCCTTTGCATCTCCAACCAACACAAGTGATAGCGGCTGCCTCCTTTGCTGTAGTGGATCAATAGTTTGTTTTAATTTGGTTGGTCTGCATCTGTTTCCACACACAACACTTAAATGTTTCCAGGAGGTAAGAGTATTGATGGGCTGAGTAAGATGAGAAAGAAATGAATGTGTCCCTTGTGCTTGGCAACATGGAGGTCATGGGTGACCTTGGTGACCTTGTCATTTCCCATGAGTCCTGGGACAAAAGCCTTATGTGAGTCAGTTGAACAGTTAATAAAGGTTAAGAAAACTGACACAACAAACATGGACAAATATTTCTTGAACATTTTACCCAGAAGAAGAAAGATAATTTGTACAGTCAAGGATTGAAAAATACAGGGATTTTTGTTGTTGTTTGTTTTTGTTGTTCAGTCGCTCAGTCGTATCTGATCCTACTGCATTTGCCAGTAGGAATGAAGGACCTGATGAGAGAAAAATGCTTCTGTTTTCTTAATTGTGAACTAAAGCTATTAGCTGGGAATGAAAGAGAAGTTAGTTGGTAGGACGTTTTCATAGACATTTAGAAAGCAACTTACTGGAAAGTATAGCAGGATTGCATAGCACAATTAATTGTCTGTTTCTGATTAGTGATCAAAAATTTAAAGTCAGTTTGATCAGTCCAGTGATGAGATCTGTTCTACCTTCTTCTCCCCAAGTGTAGAAAGACTCACATTGTTGTTAGGTAGGATTGGGTTTAGGGGGAGACAAATGTATGGAGGCAGAAAGGATTTAAAGAGTTAAGTGTATTTATGAGGAAGAGATCATAGTGTTATATGATGGAGTCTAACCTGAACAAGGAGGGAATTAAAGCAAGTATTGTTGAAAAATGTCACCTAGTGCTCGGTCCGGCTTCCCAGTGAGATGGAAATCTGGGGGTAGAGATGCTGAAGCTATTGCACTAGAAGGATAGAACATGTGGTTGAAATTTGGACTACTTAATAAATGTATTTTGGAAATGGTACAGATTCTATTGATGATCACAGTTCTAAGGGTGTGACGCAGTGGAAACTGATGGAAGAGGTAAAGAAATTAAAGGACAGGGAAGTAGTATAGATATAGATCCCTGGTGTCATAATTTAAAATACTATAGGTTGTATAATAAATAGTGTTCACAGCTCTAAAACTCAGGAGTTCAGGAAACGTTACAACATTTATAATATTTATATTCCTTAAATCCACTCAGCTGATATTTCAGGTTTCAATGACCTAGGTGGGAGAAAGTAACATCCCATTATTCTTGTCCCTCCCTCCCTCCAAACAGAGTCACATCAAGGTTCCAGCTGCTCTTGCAATGTGTTCCAAGGGATCCCCTCTCCTAGTACACAGCCTCTGCAGGTATACACATTAATCACCTTTTGAAACCTTGCTGCCATCTTGGATTTCCCGTCCCTCTCTCCTCTTTCTCCCTGACCCTCTCAGACACCAGACTTGCTCCTGAAGACTGTCTTCTCTTGCATGAAGCCCTGCAGAGAGCCCCAAGCAAGGAATTAGAAAACTGGGTTACCAGAATAAATGAGAGATGAAGGGAAAATGCAGGAGAATAAACAAGATTTAATGTTTCCATAAGTTATTCTGACAAAATTAGTATAGTCTTGGTGTTGGTGAATATATATAGTATATTCTGAATACAGTAAGCATCCTCTAAAATGTAAATTGGTTTCTGTTTATATAAGTGAATAAGAGATTTTGAAGTCTCATTATGTCTTTTCAAGTGCCTATACAAAAATCTAAGCACATAATGGCTACATAATCAAACATTATTATTTATTTTTTAGTCCAAAAGTCTTTAGAGAGTAATTTTCTTTCTTGCTGACAAATTAACAGAAGAAAACAAAATAGAAATGCCTTTTACTTTAAGCTTGCATTCAACTTTAGGAGTTAAGATAATTACAATATATCCATTCAATCAAAGGAAGCTCCCCACAAAGGAAGGAGTTGTAATTAAAAAAAAACAAAAGTTATATTCCTGGTATTGAAAATGACCAAATAAAAACCCATCAAAGCTAGAATCTGAAGAAAAAGAAACTCATTCTCAGGAGGTATCCAACTTCCCCTGACCTTTTTCTGTAGCTTCCTGGGGTTAAATCATTCTTATCTGTCTTTTATAAAGAATTAAACTCTAAAAATGTAAATAAAAAGTACACCATCAGTATTTCATTGTTGACTGCACCTCTGTAAGCATGTGGCTCTTCTGGCTCAATCTGAATGGCGCCCCTCTGGCCTTCACTTTTCACTTTCATGCATTGGAGAAGAAAATGGCAGCCCACTCCAGTATTCTTGCCTGGAGAATCCCAGGGATGGGGGAGCCTGGTGGGCTGCTGTCTATGGGGTCACACAGAGTCGGACACGACTGAAGCGACTTAGCAGCAGCAGTAGCAGGCCTTCCTAAGTGATGTGGGGAATTTTGACACTGCATCTACTCTACTGTAGGAGATGGTAGGTGGGGCCTGACAGGGACTCCAGGTGAATTTGTGGCATATTACACTGCTGGGATCATGCCAGATAAACAGTGTAACTGAGAGGTTTAAAAACTCTGTCACATGATCCTTTAAAATAAAAGTAAATATAGTAAAAATGAATATGGTATAAAAACTAGAAAGAAATCTCTAGAAGGATATATAAGGGGCAGTGAGGAGTTGTGACAATGAATTTGAACCTTACAGAACAGGTAACTGAAGCTCCCAGAATCTTAGCTTACCTTTTTATTAAGAATCTTAAGCCTACAAAGCAATTCAGATTATGCTTTGACTGAATAGATAATTAGTGTTTACCAACCTAATCCTAGTGGTAATTGGTTCATGTGTTGCCTGAATTTAATTTTGTTAACTTAATTTGACATATTTTAATCAATTTATTAGCAAATATAATATTTAATAAATATAAAATATTTCTATTAAAATAACAGAAAATAATATAAATAGCAAATATTTTGAGGCTACCCTGGAGTACAAGAAGTAAAACATCCTCAATGTGTTTTTTCCTCATAATGTTCCCTGTTGTTAATACATGTGCATGTCTAAAGAGCATATTATTTGATTTTTTTGTTCTTGGAATTTTTTAAAGGATATTACAATAAATGTTGTCTTTTCCCACTCAACAGTGTTTTTACATGATATGCTCAATTCTGCTACTGCTGCAGAATTGTAGCACTTTTCAAAAAGCTTTAATTCATTTTAGTTGGAGGCTAATCACTTTACAATATTGTGGTGGTTTTTGCCACACATCAACATAATTTTAAAGCTGAATCCAGCCTCTGTACACTGAGACCAAAATAAATCTTGGAGACAGAGTTTTGGATGAAGTAGAAAAGAATAACTTTATTGCTTTGCCAGGAAAAGCGGGGCGCAGTGGACAAATGCCCTCAAAACTGTGTGCCCAAACCTGGGTTGTGGGGGTAGTGGTTGTGAGTTTTATAGTCAAGAGGAAGGATTGCAGATAAGGAGCAAAGTGTCTGCAGGGGCCACATTCCTTCTTCCTGAATGTATTTGGCAACAGCTGATGATGGCAAACTGCGACCTCTCTGGAATGGAGAGTGCTTGTCAGGTAGTTAATATCTTTCCTTGGGTGGGGGTTTTAGTTCAGCAGAAGAGCTCAAAGATAGTGGAAGATTAGTTCAGTTCAGTTCAGTTGCACAGTCATGTCCAACTCTTTGTGACCCCATGGACCTCAGCATGCCAGGCTTTCCTGTCCATCACAAATTCCCAGAGCCTACTTAAACTAAAGTCCATTGAGTTGGTGATACCATCTAACCATCTCATCCTCTGTCTTCTCTTCTCCTCCTGCCTTCGGTCATTCCCATCATCAGGGTCTTTTCAAATGAGTCAGTTCTTCACATCATTGGAGTTTCAGCTTCAACATCAGTCCTTCCAATGAATATTCAGGACTGATATCCTTTAGGATGGACTGGTCTGACTGGATCTTCTTGCAGTCCAAGGGACTCTCAAGAGTCTTCACCAACAACACAGTTCCAAAGCATCAATTCTTCAGTGGTCAGCTTTCCTTATAGTCCAACTCTCACATCAATACATGGCTACTGGAAAAACCCAAAGCTTTGATTAGACAAACTTTTNCTGACTGGATCTTCTTGCAGTCCAAGGGACTCTCAAGAGTCTTCACCAACAACACAGTTCCAAAGCATCAATTCTTCAGTGGTCAGCTTTCCTTATAGTCCAACTCTCACATCAATACATGGCTACTGGAAAAACCCAAAGCTTTGATTAGACAAACTTTTGTTGGCTAAGTAATGCCTCTGTTTTTTAATATGCTGTCTAGGTTGGTCATAATTTTTCTTCCAAGGAGCAAGCGTCTTTTAATTTCATGGCNCCCAGCATCAGAGTCTTTTCCAATGAGTCAATTCTTCGCATGAGCTGGCCAAAGTACTGGAGTTTCAGCTTTAGCATCAATCCTTCCAAAGAAATCCCATGGCTGATCTCCTTCAGAATGGCCTGGTTGGATCTCCTTGCAGTCCAAGGGACTCTCAAGAGTCATTCAGTCGTGTCTGACTCTTTGCGACCCCGTGGATTATGCAGTTCATGGTATTCTGCAGGCCAGAATACTGGAGTGAACAGCCTTTTTCTTCTCCAGGGCATCTTCCCAACCCAGGGAACGAACCCAGGTCTCCCACATAGCAGGCGGATTCTTTATCAGCTGAGCCACAAGGGAAGCCCTAAATATAAAGCACAGATCTAAATAAAAAATGGCCAGGTGGCCCTTGTGATAAAGAACCTGCTTGCCAATGTTGGAGATGTAAGAGACATGTTCCATCCCTGGATGGGAAGATCCCCTGGAGGAGAACATGGCAACCCACTCCAGTATTCTTGCCTGGAGACTCCCATGGACAGAAGAGCCTGACGGGCTACAGTCCATAGTGTCACAAAGAGTTAGACATGACTGAGTGACTTAGCATGCATGCACACACACAAATATGAAACAGAATGCTATAAAACTTCTGAAAGATAATATAAGAGAAAATCTTCCAACTCTACAACATTCTGGGAAAGGCAAAACTATGGAGACAGTAAAAAGATTAGGAGTTGTCAGGAATTAGAGAAAGAGATGCAGTGATGAGCAGGTAGATCACAGGAATTTCTAGGGTAAGGCAGTGAAAATATCTGTATGAGATTGTAGTGGCCAATACCTGTCATTATACATTTATTTCAAACCCATAGAACAAACAACACAAATAGTGAACTAATGTAAAATTTAATTAATCACAACATATCAGTATAGGCTCATCAGTTGTAAAAATGTACCTCTAATGCAAGGTGTGAGTAACAGGGGAAAGGGGGAAGGGGTATTGTCAATGAAATATATGGTATCTCTATGCATATCTGCTTAATATTTCTGTAAACCTAACATTGCTCAACAAAAAAAGTTTTTTAATTTACAAATAATAGCAGAGAGAGTTAGAGATTCATATCAAAGTGCTAATTCATGAAGGTTTTAAAGATTTAACAAAAATGCATTAAGTGATAGCTTAGGGTTGGGAGGGCATGGGATTTCTTCTTGCAGTGACAAAATTGTTTTAAAGTTAACCATGGTGATAATTGCACATATCTGTGAGTATACTAAAAATTACTGAACTGTACACTCTAAATGGGTGAGTTGTAGTCCTATGTCAATTATATCTTAATACATTTGGCTAAAAAGTTAAATGTCCTAAATCTGTGTTATTTAATTAAGTAACAGTAGTTTTTATATTCCTGAAGTTTATGCTATAAGGTTCTAACATCTGACTTCCTTCTTGGAAGTCAATAATATTTAAAAGCATAAAATTCCAGAGGAAACATCAACTTTAAAATTTTTCAATGATAGTTACAAGAATTGCAGATGCATTGACTGATAGTCATTAAAATATTTTCCCTCCAAATCACAGACTAATGAGCAAGATTAATTTGGATGACAATATTAATTTGGAGTGAAGCTTTCAGTATTTACTTTTGAATGAAAACAATAATAAAACCTTCTTCCCAAACACACACGTGCACACACACAAATGCAGAAGAATGCATCCTCCTTCATGAAGCTACCAACTCAGCCACTTTTAATGAAGGACATACAAAACGCGGAGTGCATTACAAATAACCATTCCTGTCATCACCTCAGTAAGAGATGAGTAGCTTTATCATCAGAAGGAATTGAGAAAAAGAAAGAACAGATACACATCTTGATTATAGGGACACCTACAATAAGCATCGCCCTAGGTGGAAGGCTTGCCTCTAGAAAGAAATTAGGTTTTAGAAGAAACATGAAAGCAACAGAAAGGAAGAAGCTTCGGAGAATCTAATTACTTTCTTTGGTTGTTTTATTTTGCAGTACATGTTTGACAGATTGATTGCACAGAACTGCCTTCTCTTACATGAGTGAAATTGAATTAGTGCAATTATTTTAAATTGAGGCTATCTTATTTAAAAAAGCTAAAGAACTAAGATTGATAAAATGATTACTATTTAACATATATATGTTTATATTCTCTCCCCTTTGAGCCTCCCTCCCATCCCTGTATCCCATCCCACCCCTCTAGGTCATCACAGAGCACTGAGCTGAGCTCCCNAAAAAAGCTAAAGAACTAAGATTGATAAAATGATTACTATTTAACATATATATGTTTATATTCTCTCCCCTTTGAGCCTCCCTCCCATCCCTGTATCCCATCCCACCCCTCTAGGTCATCACAGAGCACTGAGCTGAGCTCCCTGTGCTATATAGCTGCTTTTCACTAGCTATCCATCTTACACATGGTAGTGCATATATGTGTTTGATTCTTTTTAAATATCCTATGAGAATCCAACTTTTAACAGGGACTTTAGATCACTAGGATTTGGGATGATTTTGTACTATCTCTTCCATAATTTCTAGATCAACTTCATTTCATCAAATGAAAAATTACATTTCATTGTACTTGTGCTCCATTTGGGCTCCTCCCAACCTCGTTCTGGTATTACCTACAATCCTGGGTGATTTAATCTAAACTTGAAAAATGACACATGGATGGTTTTGAACTCTAAGCTTAGAACAGCAACCAATTATCTGTTTGAATTCATAAGACTGAAATAGCCTTTGGCAGTAGTGAAACCAGGAGAGGAGACCCCCTTCTTACACCTCAAACATGTACATATATGTACATTTCACATAAGTGCCTTTACTGTAGCTTTATAACAAACATGNACCAATTATCTGTTTGAATTCATAAGACTGAAATAGCCTTTGGCAGTAGTGAAACCAGGAGAGGAGACCCCCTTCTTACACCTCAAACATGTACATATATGTACATTTCACATAAGTGCCTTTACTGTAGCTTTATAACAAACATGTTTAACCATCTGACAATTAAAAAAAAAAACTTTGGTACTCTAAATTCTTGTCATATTTTTCAAACTTACTCTTCTAAAAGCATTTGTATAGAACAACTGAATTTCAAAGGTACATATTCTAAAAAACTTTCTTAGTTTTAAGCTTTTTAAATTTATTTTTACATTTTTATTGGAGTATAGTTGATTTACAATGTCACGTCAGTTTCAGGTGTATAGCAAAGTGAAATAGTTACATATACATATACCCAGTCTTTTAAAGATTCTTTTTGCATATAGACCATTCTTTTCCCATAGAGGCCATAGGATTACTGAGTAGAGTGCAGTAGGTCCTTATTAGTTATCTGTTTTATGTACAGTTGCGTGTATATATCAATCCCATTCTCCCAATTTATCCCTTCCCACCTTCTTACCCCCTGATAACTGTGCTTTTTACATCTGTAACTCTCTGTTTTGTAGATAAGTTCATTTGTACCTTTTTTTCAAGATCCCACATATATCATATATTTGTCTTTCTCTGCCTGACTTCCCTCAGTATGAGAATCTCTAGTCCCATACATGCTGCTGCAAATGGCATTATTTCATTTGTTTTAATGGCTGAATAATATTCCATCAAATGTATGTACATCTTCTTTATCTGTTCTCTGCTGATGGTTGCTTCCATATCCTGGTTATTGTAAATAGTGCTGCAATGAGCATTGAGGTGCATGAAACTTTTCAAATCATGGTTTTTTCCCCATGTCCAGAAATGGGATTAAAAACTTTCTTGTTATATATGCATATAGATCAACTTTTAATGTTCTGTAAGCTGTAAGATGGAAGAATTTATGCAAGTAAGTTCATACTTTTTTTCTTAATCATATTTGGGCAATCATTGCAGGCTATGATATAGTGTTCCTGCATGCAAGGTTTCCATAAGGTAAAATTCAGAGTTTCCTGTACTTCATTTCTATGATCTATAAACACTGAAATGAGGTAACTAGAAGGGAAATTTATTAAAAAATAGCTAAGTTATTTTTGTAGCACATTGAGCATTGTTTATTAGCATATATATTTTAAAGCACTGACTTATATTGGAATGATTTCCAGGGTAAAATCATAGACATGATGTTTTAGAGAATAAAGCAAAATTATTTTTATAACATATGTATATATGTAAATATATATATTAACCAATATCCATTTCTAAACCTTTATTCTATTTAGTTAATATTCTACTTCCAAAAAGATATGTCCATGTAAAGTTAATAAAGCTTAATTTGTAAAGTATATGTCTATGCTTAAAAGAAATAAAGATGCACTATAAACCAAATTCAATTATTTAAATTTGTATTTCATCCTATAAATTGGACTAAATTGCATTATATAGTACTCCAAAGGTATTAAATAAGTAACAAAAACTAAACTTATTATTTATCTAGATGATATTATTGACCAGAAGGTATGTCCTCAATTATTATAAATATTTCAAGAGGAGGAAGATTATATAAAACCTTTTTCATGTGAAGTCCTGTATCTTATGATATGAATAAAACTTTTTCTAAGCATGTATATAATTTCCTGATTTTCTCTGAAGAAATTCCTTGAAGGAAAAAAAAGAAAAAACAAAACAACAAAAATAAGGAGCAAGCTAATTCAGTTTATATTACTCCTTGTTTTGTTTTACTAAATATTATTAAATTTAAAATCAATTTGAAAGCTGTTAAGTAGAAGCAATTCAGCAAACTGTTTTAAGTATAAATGTGTCCAGGCACTCAGGTAATTCATTTTAAAGATGTATTAAGATAATACGCTGAAATTTCAGGATAGAATTTAGTTAAAGGAGGGCTGGGTAAGAAAATGGTAACTTCTAAAAGTTTGCACCTTGATATTACAAATACCAATGTAAAATGTTTCCTATTTTCCAAGATGTCCATCGGCAGATGAATTGATAAGGAGATAGTGCTATGTATACACAATGAAATATTACTCAGCTATAAAAAGGAACACATTTGAATTCATTCTAATGAGGTGGATGAATCTAGAGCCTATTATACAGAAGTGAAGTAAGTCAGAAAGAGAAGGACAGATATCATATATTAACATATATATCGGATCTAGAAAGATGGTGTCAACAATCCTACATGCAGGGCAGCAAAAGAGATACAGACATAAAGAACAAACTTTTGGACTCTGTGGGAGAAAGAGAGGGTGGGATGATTTGATAGAATAACACTGAGACATATACATTACCAAATGTAAAATAGATAGCTAGTGGGAATTTGATGTATGACACAGGAAACCCAAAGCTGGTGTTCTGTGACAACCTGGAGGGATGGAGTGGGAAGGGATGTGGGAGAGGTGTTCAGGAAGGAAAGGACACATGCATGCCTATGGCCAAATCATGTTGATGTATAGCAAAAACCATCATAATATTGTAAAATAATTATCCTCCAATTAAATAAATTTTAAAAAATAAATAAAATATTGCCTATTCTTTTTAGATCTCAGTGTTGCATTAAGTATTGAATGTATAAGTAAAAAATCAACTTTACAATTCAGTGATATTTGGGGGCAAGGTTAATAGTATTTTTTCTATAAAAAATATAATGGAAGCAATAAATCTCTATTCAATTGGAATTTTTAAATTTTAGTTAAAAATAATAGAGGCACATGGTTTAAAAAAGTCAAATAGCACTAAAATATTTACTTTGAAAATTAGCTTTTCATAGCAGCCATGTAACTTTTGGCAAGTCATTTACCTGTTTGTGCTTCAGTTTTCTCATTTGTAAAATAGGGATAATAATATATCTGATTCACAGAGATGCAGTGAGCATTAAATGAATCAATATATTTAAAAGACTCAGTACCTGGTCATAGCAGAATCCTAATGCATTCAACTATTGTAAATACTGTCCTCACCCTCAGGAGTAATCACCTCCATTTCCATAAACTGTCTCTTTTGGAACATACTTTTTGTTCTTACTCTCAATTAAATGTAAATCTGTTAGAGGGGAAGCTCAGGATACGTATTCACATTTGATTGAAGTTAAAATTTCAAAATTTGGAGCACATCTACATGATTCCTTTTTCTGATTCTTATTGATAGAATTTGGAATTCTTGTTTTCCTGTTTATCTAATCCAAAATATTCAAAACATTTTCAAAGTAAAGAATAGATTTGTGGTTGCCAAGGGTGAAAGGGGGTAAGAGAGGGCTGGACTAAGAGTTTGGGATTAGCAGATGCAAACTATTATATACAGAATGGATAAACAACACGGTCTTACTTATCACACAGGGAATTGCATTCAATATCCTGTGATAAACTATAATGGAAAAGAATATAAAAAAGAATGCATATATATGTATAACTGAATTACTTAGTCGTACAGCAGAAATTAACACAACACTGTAAATCAACTATAAGCAAACAAATTAAGGGGGGAAAAACTACTTTCAATGTCTGAATAATAACAACCTTTCAGAATTCATTCTCAATTTACAACTGGGTTTATACATATATCTTTCTACCTCAAAAGGTATTTTATAAAGATAAGTCACTGTCTCAGTTTTTGTCATCACTTATTTGCTTATGCTTTTCTAAAGTTTGCATGGAAATACCATGTGACATAATTGCCTATTCCACACACTAGGAGCTGGGAAGGGCATAAGGACTCATAATAGACTGAGATTCTCATCTGATTTAAATAATTGGAATTTCAGTCTTATAAGCAATATTTGAAGTTTGTTGTTTTTTGTTTTTTATTGTAGGCAATTAAAGGGATGGCAACCCACTCCAGTACTCTTGCCTGGAAAACCCCATGGATGGAGGAGCCTGGTGGGCTGCAGTCTATGGGGTAGCTAAGAGTCAGGCATGACTGACTTCACTTTCTCTTTTCACTTTCATGCATTGGAGAAGGAAATGGCAACCCACTCCAGTATTCTTGCCTGGAGAATCCCAGGGAGAGAGGAGCCTAGTGGGCTGCCATCTGTGGGGTTGCACAGAGTCAGACACAACCGAAGCGACTTAGCAGCAGCAGCAGCAAAGGGATGGCTGCTAAGTCACTTCAGTCATGTCCGACTCTGTGTGACCCCATAGACGGCAGCCCACCAGGCTCCCCTGTCCCTGGGATTCTCCAGGCAAGAACACTGGAGTGGGTTGCATTTCCTTCTCCAGTGCATGAAAGTGAAAAGTGAAAGTGAAGTCTCTCAGTCTTGTCTGACCCTCACCGACCCCATGGACTGCAGCCTTCCAGACTCCTCCATCCATGGGATTTTCCAGGCAGGAGTATTGGAGTGGGGTTCCATTGCCTTCTCCAACACAAATAATAATATCAAATAAAGGCATACACTGGAATGGGATCCCCAGCTTCCACCCTAAGGCTTTTTTTTTTATGGGGTATTTTGGTTTCACTGAGAGGCCAGAATTCCTGGGGATGGAGTTTCATGATCAAAAAGTATGGGGCAAACCTCTCTGTATTACTAACTTCAACACAGAATAATACAACTGCATCACACATCTCTCAATTTAGAATATGAATACCATTATAAATGTGTTTGGGGGATATTACTTAAATTCTCTAAATCACTTTGATACCCTTAAGTTTCTTAAGGCATTTATCAAAACTTCACAGGAACAAAACTCATCTTTGTTGGTAATAATTATTGGACTCAACTCTTACTTTAGGTCACAAGTTTTTAAAGGACTAAACCAGGATTTCCTTAATAATGAAACTACAAGGCCTGACTGTTCAGTTGTCACTCAGTCGTGTCCGACTCTTTGCGACCCCATGAATCACAGCATGCCAGGCCTCCCTGTCCATCACCAACTCCCGGAGTTCACTTAAACTCATGTCCATTGAGTTGGCGATGCCATCCAGCCATCTCATCCTGTCGTCCCCTTCTCCTCCTGCCCCCAACTCCTCCCAGCATCAGGGGCTTTTCCAATGAGCCTTATTGTACTATACTGCAATCCAGTAAACTCAATTATAAATGTTACAATTCCTTTTGACAGTAAAGAGCAATAAAATTCTTTGTTGGGAGCAACATAATTTGGCAATTTTTCTTAAGAAAAGGAGAATTTATCAAAGTATGAGTTTGCAGAATCAACGAAAGGCTGAGGGACTGAACTTGGGAAATAAGTAGAAACCAAACACCCTGGATAAAGGGTGGGAGTAGGTACAGGGGCAGAAGCATATTTGCCTTTTGATGGGACTCTCCTGCACTCTTTATCTTTGCCTGTGTGGAACCAACCAAAAGCTAACAATCCTCTTCTTTTTAGTTTTTTGAGGAACCTCCCCTGCTTCTGGGCATATCTTTAAAGGAATCGAAAAAAGAATCTCATAAAGACATCTTCACACCTATATTCACTGCAACAAGATTATTCACAATAACCAAGATATGGAAGTAACCTAAATGTCCATCAACAGATGAATGAATAAAAGAGATGTGAGGTATACACAGTGGGATATTATTCAGTCTTTTAAAAGAAGGAAATTCTGCCATTTGTGACAATATGAATGAACGTGGAGGACATTCAGTCAGTTCAGTTCAGTTGCTCAGTCATGTTCAACTCTTTCCAACCCCAAGGACTGCAGCATGCCAGGCTTCATTGTCCATCACCAACTTCCGGAGTCTGCTCAAACTTGTGTCCATTGAGTTGGTGATAAACATTAAGCTCAATGAAATAAGTCAGACACAGAAAGACAAACAATGCATGATATTGCCTATGTGAGAATTCTAAAAATAGTCAAACTCACAGAAGCATAGAGTAGAATAGTGATTGTCAGGGGCTGAAGGGAGGCAGAAAAGTCAAAGTGTTAGTTAAAGAGAAGGAAGTTCCAGTTACGCAAGATGGATACGTCCTAGAGATCTTCTGCACAGCATTGTTGTTGTTCAGTCATTCAGTCATGTCCAACTCTTTGTGACTCCACGGACTGCAACATGCCAGGTTTCCCTGTCTGTCACTATTTCCCAGAGTTTGTTCAAACTCATATCTACTGAGTTCATGATGCCATCCAACCGTCTCATCCTTTGTCACCCCTTTACCTGCCCTTAATCTTTCCCGGCATCAGGGTCTTCTCCTTTGAATCAGCTCTTCACATCAGGTGGCCAAATTACTGGAGTTTCAGCTTCACTATCAGTCCTTCCAGCGAATATTCAGGTCTGATTTCCTTGAGGATTGACTGGTTTGATCTCCTTGCAGTCCAAGGGACTCTCAAGAATCTTCTCCAACTCCACAGCTTGAAAGCATCAATTCTTTGGCGTTCAGCTTTCTTTATGATCCACTCTCACATCTGTATATGACTACTGGAAAAAAACCATAGCTTTGACTATAAGGACTTTTGTTGGTAAAGTGTCTCAGCTCTTAATACATTGTCTAGGTTTGTCATAGCTATTCTTCCAAAGAGCAAGCGCTTTTTAATTTCATGGCTGCAGTCACAGTCTGCAGTGATTTTGGAGCCCAAGAAAATAAAATCTGTCGCTGTTTCCATTGTTTCCCCATCTATTTGCCATGAAGTGATGGGACCAGATGCCATGATCTTAGTTTTTTGAATGTTGAGTTTTAAGTCAGCTTTTTCACTCTCCTCTTTCACCTTCATCCAAAGGCTCTTTAGTTCCTCTGCACTTTCTGCCATTAGGGTGGTGTCATCCGTATAGCATAGTGCTTTTTAGTTTTAATGACACTGTGTTGTGCTGTTAAAAATTTGCTAAGGCGATAGATCTTATATTGTNTTCATCCAAAGGCTCTTTAGTTCCTCTGCACTTTCTGCCATTAGGGTGGTGTCATCCGTATAGCATAGTGCTTTTTAGTTTTAATGACACTGTGTTGTGCTGTTAAAAATTTGCTAAGGCGATAGATCTTATATTGTATTCTTAGCCCCAAATAATAATGGTGGAAGAAAAAGCCAACAACCTGCTTAACACAGAGTGCAGGTCACAACCCTGCTCTTATCTGCAGGGCGAATGAAACGGTTTCCATAGTAGCAGGAAGCATATTGCCTCTCAATAGAAAATCGTACCTGGAGAAATTTCCCAGAGCCAGGGGACAGTGGGTGTCAGACAGTTAAAAAAATAATAAGCACAGTTTTCCCAAATTTACATCAATTCGTGTACATACTTTGTTTCGCCAGTGGTCCAGCAGGTAAAGAATCCACCTGCAAAGCAGGAGTCATGGGGTTTGATTCCTGGACTTATCTGTATACCTGAATAGACCATGGCTCCTGCTGGCTGCACCCGCCCCCCTCAAATGACTCCATAACCCCCATCACCACAGCAAAATCCCATGCTCCTTTAGCTTCGCTCCACTTGTTCCTAACTCTGGTCTTGGGTTGCAGGATCCCATTGGCAGAGCCGAAGGTTCATGCCCTTACATTGGCTGCAAGGAACACCAAGAAGGGAAATCTGCCTCTTTCATTCATTGTCGGGCTGAATGAAATGATATATTTAAAGCTTTTGAAATAATGCCTGGCTTGGGGCTAATGTTACTCTCACTGTATTTTCATGTCTTCCCAGAAGAGAGCTGTCTACAGGACTGCCTACTGTAAATAAACTCTATTAGAATTAGAATGTAATTGAAGCATCAAATTATAAAAATTAAGTTAAATAAATAACACATTTATTGTGAGAATCAGGCCATGTGCTCTCATTTTCCTTTTTAGTGCCAATGAAACAGACTCCAAAGTGCTCACTTGGTTAATTAATAGCAGAACTGGAATGAAGATGCCACACTAAATATTGAGCTACCTAGGAACACCATCCAAGCCATTCATTCTGACTATCACAAAGTAAGCTCCAAATATTTTTTACTGAATGAAAGAATCCTCACACTTTCTAATATATTAAGCTTCTGTGGGATTGGAATGAAAAGTGACCTTTCCCAGTCCTATAGCCACAGTTGAGTTTTCCAAATTTGCTGACATATTGAGTGTAGCACTTTCACAGCATTATTTAGGATTTGAAATAGCTCAGCTGGAATTCCACCACTTCCACTAGCTTCATTCCTAGTAATGCTTCCTAAGGCCCACTTGACTTCACATTCTAGAATGTCTGGCTCTGGGTGAATGACCACACAACTACAGTCATCTGGGTCATTAAGACTTTTTGTACAGTTCTGTGTATTCTTGTTACCTCTTTTTAATCTCTTCTGCTTCTGTTAAAGTCCTTACTCTTTCTATCCTTTATCGTATCCATCTTTGCATGAAATGTTCCCTTGATATCTCCAACTTATTGAAGAGATCTCTAGTCTTTCCTATTCTATTGTTTTCCTCTTTGCATTATTTATTTAAGAAGGCCTTCTTATCTCTCCTTGGTATTCTCTGAAACTCTGCATTCGGTTGGATTTAATGTTTCCCTTTCCCCCTTGCCTTTCACTTCTCTTCCTTTCTCAGCTATATGTAAAGACTCTTCAGACAACCACTTTGTCTTCTTGCATTTCTTCTTTTTAAGGACGATTTTGGTCACTGCCTCCTACACTGTATTATGAACCTCTGTCTATAGTTCTTCAGGCACTCTGTCTACCAGATCTAATCCCTTGAATCTATTCATCACTTTNGACTCTTCAGACAACCACTTTGTCTTCTTGCATTTCTTCTTTTTAAGGACGATTTTGGTCACTGCCTCCTACACTGTATTATGAACCTCTGTCTATAGTTCTTCAGGCACTCTGTCTACCAGATCTAATCCCTTGAATCTATTCATCACTTTCACTGTATAATCATAAGGGATTTGATTTAGGTCATACCTGAATGGACTAGTGGTTTTCCCTACTTTCTTCAATTTAAGCCTGATTTTTGCAATAAGGAATTCATGATCTAAGCCAGTCAATTCCAGGTCTTGTTTTTGCTGACCATATAGAATTACTCCATCTTCTACTGCAAAGAATAAAATTAATCTGATTTCAGAATTGGCCATCTGGTGATATCCATGTGTGGAGTTGTCTCTTGTGTTGTTGGAAGAAGGTGTTTGCTATAACCAATGTATTCTCTGGAAAAACTTGTTTAGCCTTTGCCCTGTTTCATTTTGAACCCTAAGGCCAAACTTGCCTATTACTCCAGGAATCTCTTGACTTCCTACTTTTGCATTCCAATCCACCATAATGAAAAGGACATCTTTTTTTGGTGCAAATTCTAGAAGTTATTATAGATCTTCATAGAACTGGTCAACTTTGGCTTCTTTGGCATGAATGATTGGGGAATAGACTAAGATTACTATGATGTTGAATAATTTGCCTTGGAAACAAACCAGGATCATTCTGTTGTTTTTGAGATTGCACCCAAGTACTGCATTTCAGATTCTTTTGTTGACTATGAAGGCTACTCCATTTTTTTTAAGAAACTCTTGCCCACAGTGGTAGGTATACTGGTCATCTGAATTAAATCTGCCCGTTCCAGTTCACTGATTCCTTAAATGTCTATATTCACTCTGGTCATCTTGTATCTGACCACATCTAATTTTCTTTGATTCACGGACCTAACATTCCAGGTTCCTATGCGATATTGTTCTGCACAGCATCGAACTTTAATTTCTACACCAGACAGACTTTACTTTCACCACAGACATAGCCACAACTGTCGTTTTTGCTTTGGCCCAGCTGCTTCATTCTTTCTGGAGCTATTAGTAGTTGCTCTCTGCTCTTCCCCAGTAGCATACTGGACTCCTTCCAACCTCAGGAGCTTATCTTCTGGTGTCATAACTTTTTGCCCTTTCATACCGTTCATGGTATTTTCTCAGCAAGAATACTGAAAAGGTTTGCTATTCCCTCTTCCAGTGGACCACATTTTGTCAGAACTCTTCACTATGACCCATCCATCTTGGGTGGCCCTGCAAGGCATGGTTCATGGTTTTATTGAGTTATGCAAGTCCCTTCACCATTACAATGCTATAATCCATGAAGGGTAATGGAAAAGCTGAAGGGAACTCAATCAGAGACCAAGGACCTGTCCAGCACTCCTATCCCAGGCCTTTATCCCCACCACACACGGTCTCAGGGGTCACGTTCATTGAATGCCTACCACTTGGTCATTATCATATTTGGTTTTACAGAGAAACAAGTCACATTTTCCTCCCTATTACAGAAGATATTTTTGTGATTTTGGTAGTGAAAATGCATTCAAAGAGCATTTCTAAATGGACTTTTGGCCTCTGAGGGAGAGGGAGAGGAAGAGGGTGGGATGATTTGGGAGAATGGCATTGAAGTATATATACTATCATGTAAGAAACGAGGCGCCGGTCTATGTTCGATGCAGGATGCAGGATGCTAGGGGCTGGTGCACAGGGATGATCCAGAGAGACAATGTAGGGAGGTGGGAGGGGGATTCAGGATTGAGAGCTCATGTACACCTGTGGTGGATTCATATCAATGTATGGTAAAACCAATACAGTATTGTAAAGTAGAATAAAGTAAAAAAATTTTTTTTTAATTTCCATCAAAAAAAATTAAAATAAAGTAAATCTTTCCAAATGTGAATATGTGGATGTTTTTTGTCGGTACATTCAATAATATGAAACTATGATGACTTAAGGAGTATAATTAAAGTAGAGGAAAAAACCCACTCTCCTTTCTCCCTAAAAATATGTCAGAATAATTGGGGTTATAAAAGCCTGGAATCACAAAGGCTGATGATGAAAACTATGTGATTAGGATAGTTCCAATTAGATACTTTCTAAAATATTTTTCTTTCTGAAGTATTTTAAGCTACTGAGAAGCTCGTTAACTGTAATAGAGCTCATTGAAGATGGAGCCTTTAGAGATAAGGAGAGCTCTGCCAGCCCTCAGGTGCCTATGTGGGAGAGATACTCTCAATTCAAGGCAGACTCTCTGTGCCTTGTGTGTGTGGTCAGTCGTGTCCAACTCTTTGTGACCCCATGGACTGTAGCCTTCCAGGCTCTTCTGTATATGGGATTTTCAAGCGAGAGTATTGGGTTGCTGTTCCTTTCTCCAGGGGATCTTTCCGACCCAGGAATCAAACCCATGTGTTACATGTCTCCTGCGTTAGCAGGCAGATTGTTTACCACTGAGCCACCTAGGAAGGCCCCTCTGTGCCCTGAAATCTGGCCAAAGCTGCACAGTGCTATGAAGGCAACTTGTGAGGAGAGGGGCATGTGCAGGAATGCAACAGAGTATGGCTCTCATGGACAATCACACTTTAAGGGCCAAATAGTCTGAGTTTGGCCTGGTTCCCAGTCCTGAGCAAGCTTGGAAATATAATTTCAGAGTATCTCAATCTATACATGAAGTCTTCAAATTCTGTATCAGCTCTGTAAATCTTTGTTTTCATTGATTCACAATTTACTGTGTAACCTCTTGTAATCATTAGTTTTCAGCAGTTTTGGACTTGTCACTTACCTTGACATCAGAGATCTACAGAGTTGCTTAAATTAATGAAAATTTCCATATAGTATGATATCATTTATCTTAAGAGACTGTCTTTCTATCCTAATGTTATTCATTGATTACTAGATTTATCTACCTGTGGTTAACCTACCTCAAAAGTTGGAAAATATCATTCAGCAGAAAGTAATGTTTCTAATATAGTGTGTCAAAAATTATGTTAAAATTTCCAAATATAATCCCCTAATACAATTTTAGCTTCTTTTATTATGTTACCAATGATAAAATGACTGCCTCAGAGTTGAAGTTGTCTTGAACAGTTTAGCACCCTCAAGAAAAAACTTTTATACAGATTTTTTCTTATTTGAGCACATTCCTTTTTTTTAGTGATTTGTTTTGCAATAATTATAGACAGCCAAGGATGTGTAAAAGTAGGACAGAAACTTCAAGTAGTCTTGGTCCAGTTTTCCTAATTGCTTACATTTTGTATAAAAATAAGACTCTATCAAACCTGGGAAACAGACATTGCTACAATGTAGATGTATCATTTTATCACATTTGTTGGCATCACCACAATCAAGATACACACCTGTTCCATCACCACAAAGCTCTCCTTCCTGTTGCTCTTATATAGGTACATTTACCATCTTCCCACTCTGGCCCCCATGCACTATCCCTAAACTTTTGGCAACCACTTATCAACCTCCTTTTTTGTCTTCTTGAGAATGCTATATAATGTATTCATGTAATATATGGCCTTCAAATACCAACCTCTAAGGTTGGCACAGTGTTTTACAAGAGCCATCCAGGTACTCTCCAGTTAGTCTGTTTTATTGTTAAGCAGTGTTTCATGGTATTCATGTACCACAATTTGTTTAACCATTCGCTAATTCTAGAACATTTTTGTTGTTTCTAGCTTGGAGCTATTACAAATGAAGTTGCTAGAAACAGTCATGTACAAATATTTTCATGGACATAAGATTTAATTTCTCTGGGATGAATGTAATGACATTTTTGGAAAACTAATTTATGTAGTTATGTTGTTCTGTTGCTCCTTATGTCACTGAAAGAAACGGATGAACCTGAATTCCCAGCTCGAGTGCCTCATAAATGACTTGAGAGGTTCTATGTGTGCCCTAAAGAACACTACTATTTCCTGTAGTACAGGGCTGAAAATCAAGCACAGAACCTCAACATGCATCTAGTTGAATTGCAATGCAAGTTGAACTTGCTGCCTGAAAGGGCATCTCCTGTTGAATTAACATGAGGCCTTTGATTGGGAAAGAACTGGACCTTCTAAGTTAGGATGGGGATCTGTGGGAAGAGGCTGATGAAGCTGGGGACACTCAGCCCCTGAACTGTGATAAATATTTCTTACCAGGGGCGCTGGCAGCAACGTAGATGGCCTCTTCAACCCTAGTCGAAGTAGCATCCCCTGACACAGGTGTCATGTAAGACAACACTTATTCTCCTCAGGACCCATCCCTACCACATTTCTTTACTTGTTAACTTTTACTAGACTTAGCTCCAGCAGGTCCCAAAAGGTGGAATACACACTCTGACTCATGAGGAAAGGTACTAAATTCCAAAATAATGACTTTCTAAGTTACACAGAAAAAATATTGGGAAATGTGTGGAAATGGGTACTAAAGGTGTGGGATGATGGAAGAAAGAATGCCTTATAAGATTGGATGAGGTTGAATTTATGTGTTCACTAACTAAGACTGCATTTAATTTGCAGCTTAGAAAGCACTCTGGAAAATTTGGCTGGTTGGTCAGCTGATACATAGGCCAAAAGGTGGCCTCTCGGTCCCCCGTCACCTCCCACCTCCCACCGGCATGAATACACTGGAAATGTTGGACTTGCATCGGTTTAATGGAGAGAAGAACTGCAAAAGCTTAATGAGAGAGGAATGTTAGGGTGGATTTATCATTTAAGACATACACACCTGACCAGGGGTGCTGGAGGGGGAGGTGGGATCCAGAAGTTTTACCTTCCACCAATACTATGAGAAATAAATTTATGCGAAGACCACATCAATATCCTTTGTAGACAAAGAATGTCCCCTGCCATACCATTAGACAAAGGATGTTGCAGCCATCAAGCCATCAGCCACTAGAGCCAACACTGATAGTGTACCCTGAGGGTATTCAAGATGTAGAAAAACAGGATTTGAACTTAGATGTGGTCTGACAGAATGTGGTCCACTGGAGAAGGGAATGGCAAACCACTTCAGTATTCTTGCNAGGCACAGGAGGCACCCACTTACCACAGCACAGATCACTATCTGGTTCCTATACTTCTGTGCAAAAGCAGCTCCGCTTCTGTGAACAAAAAGCTGTGGTGACTTGACTCATTATTTACACAACTGGACTAAACTCTCTCGGGCCACATTATGAGGCACCTACATGATAACTTCTGAGGGACAGAAGCAACCTTGAGACTAAATATCTTTGACTTCGGCTTAAAACTCTCCTTACTGCTAAGATTCTCATCTGCAACTGTCTCTCAAAACAATCAGATGAATGAAACAATTAGATATGCAAGTTCCTCTTTCAGTTCGTTTTACTAAGCACTTTTTCTGTTATGATCATAAACTCATTCCTTTTCAAGTATGCATCCTGACTCTTATTCCAAGGATCTATCCATCCCATTCTTTTGTGAAATCAAAGCTTTCCTCCACCTGTATGCCTCCCCCAAGTTCAGTACCAGGATTATATGTACGGAGCAATGTTCCCTGATGTGTGAAAAAGAAAAAAAAAATCATACACATAAGACACAGCTCCTGTCTACAGGAGGTTTACAATTCAACTTTAATGTATAATAATATTCCTTTATCTAAGCCTAAATTCTGCATTGTTTATAGAAGACTCTTTAACTGCATTTCCAACATGAAAAATCCAGCATAACTTGACGGTCCTTATCCCAACCTTGCAAACTTTTTAGTCATCCTTTTAAGGTTCTGCTCAGTTGTTAACCCTCTCCATGAAAACACTCCCAGAACTCTACAATCAAGAGTCTTTCCTTCCACTGGGCTTCTGGAACACCTCATTGACAGCCTTTACAAACCACGTTGTTCTTTAATAAACTATATATTCATCATATTCCATTAAGTCTGAGATGCAAATGATAAGAAAGAAAAACAATTTTGCTAATTAAACTAAGACATGTCTTTGATTATAAGATGCATTTCAATTTCCAAGATGTTAAATTGTTAAAAAAAAAAAAAAATTATGTCTTAGAAACAAAGTGATTCGGAAGGTTCCACAATAGGGAATATACTGTTAGGGAGGCAAATTTCTCGCTTCATCTTCGGTGCCTCAATGTCTATTACCATACTTATTACAAAGTAGAGAAAAGAAACCAGCAAATCTGATGTTTTTACATAATCCCTTCACACTTATTTCATGTTACCATTCTGTGTATTAAAGAGAAGTTCAACAAACTGTCTTTTCAACTTCATTGCCATAGCCTTTATCAACACCACTGTGAATTCACTGTTAAATTACCCCAATAACATCCTTTCTTCTAGGCTCCTAATTTCTAACTTCTCCACACTTTTATCTATAGAGAAATGCTCTAACAGCATCATTTGCAAAACTTTCCATTCAATCCCTTCTGTCCACTAGATTCATGTTTTTCAAAATTATTATTACTTTGGCAGAATCTCTTCTTCAAACAAAATGTTAAGTACACAATCCAAAAAAACACAGAACTTCCCTGGCTGAAGCAGGGGTGGCAGGCTGTGCACTGGGCATGCCCTGAGCTGTTCTGGGAGACCACTATGCCTCTATGAAGCACACAGATGAAAGAACACAACTCTCTCTGTTAGCTGCAAGCTTCCCTGTGAGTACTTTCCCCTTTTCATTCCAAGTTCAGCTGGCTTAACACATCTTCTCTCTTCACCTTTCTAACCTCAAAGTTTCAAATACTTACTTCCTAAACCAATCTTCACCACAGAAAGCATTCCTTGTTTACTGCAAACCTCTGATCTCACTTGTCTCTGAACTCTCCCAGTCATTCCCCTTACCTCAAAACCCAGCAATTAAGGGTAAACTCTCATATGCAATTGCAGCAGTCATATAATTGTTTCATGTATCTAAGCTTTATCTTCCTAACGTAAGTACTCTTTAAGACAAGTACTTTCAGAGCTTGCAGAGACAGCATGCAGCACACATTTAGCTCTTAACTACACTGAAACACACTGCTTCTTTTCCACCTGCACATACACCCTTCCCCATATCCTTAGTTGCACCTCACCATGGCTTTCAGATACCCCTTTTATACAGATCTCTTTTAATTCTGATCTTTTAAAAATATTTATTTTTAATTGATTTAAGACTGCTTTATAATATTGGTTTGATTTCTGTCATAAATCAGTATGAATTAGCCATAGGTGTACATATGCCCCCTCCCTCTTGAATCTCCCTTCTACCTCCCGTCCATTCCCACGCCTCTAGTTTATTACAAAGCTCCAATTTGAGTTCTCTGAGTCATACAGCAAATTCCCACTGGTTATCTATTTCTGATCTTTAATTCAAGCTAATATCCATATTGAAAACTACTTATTCTCCAACTTTACTATCTCACATTCTTCTAGTGGGTGAGAGTTGTTATGTACAGGTTTTTTACTTGGTTACCAACTTGCATACACGGTTTTCTTTACAATATCCAAACCCTTCTTATACGTTTTATCTGATCTGATCTCTGCAACTCTATGAGGTAAAAAGGGAAGGAATTAATTACACTATTTTACAAATGAAAAAAAGGATTAACGCTCCAATTATAACATGTTTGCCCTGGATGGAGCAGCTAACAGACTGTAGTGCCCACCAATAAAAAAGTTCTACTTTCCAATTCTGTTGCATTATATGTTTTTTTAATTTTTATTTTATTTTACAATACTGTATTGGTTTTGCCATACATTGACATGAATCTGCCACGGGTATATACGAGCTCCCAATCTTGAACCCCCCCTCCCACCTCTCACCCCATAAAACATGTATACTATCATGTAAGAAACGAAGCACCAGTCTATGTTCGATACAGGATACAGGATGCTTGGGGCTGGTGCACGGGGATGATCCAGAGGGATGATACATGTTTTAAAATATCATTTCCTACTGCTGCCACATCCCCACAAGCAGGCTGTGAGTACCACACCCAGGCAGTCAGGTGTACCAATGTGACAAGGGTGGCTACTGCCATGAGGTTCCCCCTACCTTCCCCTGTGACTGAGCAACATTTAACCACACCAATGAAATCCCCTCACACCCTGATCCCCCAGTAAAGGCATCTGCCTGTGGGTTCTTGTCCTCTCCATTCCCCACCTAGTTTGCGCCAGCTTCCTTGACATCACCTCCCAGGTGACTCTTTCTCAGTGCACACTGACTGTTTCTCTAGGACCTGTGTGTATAATAAACTTTTCTTCCTGGGCCTTTCTTGTGCCTCTTCTGGCTGCAAATGACTGATGATCACCTAAAAGAACAAAATACCTGTGATCTAGGAAGCCTCCCAGTACATGTATCTGCAGTAACAATAAACCTACTACCTGAACTACACCTCTGATCAAGCCCAGATAGTCTCCACTTATAACTTTATTGGGGCTTCCATGGTGGCACAGACAGTAAAGAATCTGCCTGCAACATGGAAGACTTGGGTTCCATCACTTGGTTGGGAAGATTCCCTGGAGAAGGGAGTGGCTACCCCTCCAGTGTTCTTGGGTTTTCCTTGTGGCTCAGGTGGTAAAGAGACCGCCTGCAGTGAGGAAGACCTGGGTTCTATCCCTTGTTTGGGAAGATTCCCCTGGAGAAGGGAATGGCTACCCACTCCAGTATTCTTGCCTGGAAAATCCCATGGATAGAGGCTCCAGTCCATGGCGAGGCAGAGAGTCTGACACAACTCAGTGACTAATAACACACCTAACTTTATTATCATACCTAAGGCAAAGAGAACCTTCATCTATCTCAATTATTGCTTTTTCTATTCAAAAGGGTCTAGGGCCTCAAACGGTTTTTAAGCACCTTTGAGCTAAATATTCTAAGCCCAAAAGAAAGACCTACTGGGTTTGCTTACTACAAGAGCACATTAACAGACTGCAAGTTCTAAGTGCTTCCCAGAGTTTGAACTACATCAGGATCCTGGATTTTCCAACTGCTCTCCAAGTCCACTCAAGAAAAAGTAATCCCATTGTTCATACTAAAGTGACATTATCAGATATATGACTATGGTTAAAGTACTGAGATAAAACATCTTAACTGTAAATTCAATGTTGGGCACTTCAGTGTATGTTTAAAACACTAATGCTTTGGTAGTCACCTAACAGAAGTACAAATAACAGAAAAATGGCATCTAAGGGCACAATCACTAAGTCTAACAAATAATGAAGAACAGAAAACTATTAATTTATGAACTAAAGCATTACATTAATTACTTAATAGAAATCATCTTAATCACACTGCCTTTGTACTAAGAAAAATGGTAAACGTGACTGTCAACCCCTACCTCCCCCAACCAAATCCCTACTTAATCTATCATGTAAGCTTAACAAGACTTATAGAGAGCTCTCACCATATGCTGGATGAAAGTACCCAGAATAGACTATGTACTCAAATATTCATAGAATCCTAAATTTGAGAATTAGAAAACTCACAGATTATCTAGTCAAACCTTCTCTACAATATAGGAAATTCTTCTATATTTTAGGGTCTCTGATAGATGGGCACCCAGCCTCTAACACTAGGAAGATCACCACTTCATGAAACAAACTATTCCATTACCACACAGCATTGTGTGTATGTGTGAAAGTCACTCAGTCATGTCTGACTCTTTGTAACTCCATAGACTATACAGTCCATGAAATTCTCCAGGCAGGAATACTGGAGTGGGTAGCATTTCCCTTCTCCAGGGGATCTTCCCAAACAGGGGATGGAACCCAGGTCTCCCACATTGCAGGCAAGCATGTGTATATACATATACTGATTCTATTGGTGTCCCAGGGACAAAACATTTAAAAACGCTCTTCACGTATCTAAGGAAGGTGTCACACTTTCTCTTTTAATAATAACCGCCCCCCACCCCGATTATTGTTAGTATGAAATGCTTTCCACATTTTTCAACCTGGGAACCCTTCTTGATATGCTTGCTAGTTTGTCACTGTCCCATTTAAAATGTGCCACATCCAATACTGTACACAATATTGCATATGGTCTGATAAGCACAAAATACAGGAGCTTCACTCACTCTTAGTTTGTGTTAAGCCAATAAATCATCTTCACACATCCTGCTGCCACACCATGTTTTCCACCTTGTAGGTATAAAATCATGCCCCCCAACCTGTCAGCTTTAAATAGAGGATCCTAACTGTTACATGGGAGAAAGCAATGGCACCCCACTCTAGTACTCTTGCCTGGAAAATCCCATGAACAGAGGAGCCTGGTAGGTTGCAATCAATGGTGTCGCTAAGAGTCGGACAAGATTGAGCAACTTCACTTTCACTTTTCACTTTCATGCATTGGAGAAGGAAATGGCTACTCACTCCAGTATTCTTGCCTGGAGAATCCCAGGGACGGGGGAGCCTGGTGGGCTGCTGTCTCTGGGGNCAGGTCAGGTGGTCTGGTATTCCCATCTCTTTCAGAATTTTCCACAGTTTGTTGTGATTCACACAGTCAAGACTTTGGTGTAGTCAATAAAGCAGAAGTAGACATTCTTCTGGAACTCTCTTGCTTTTTTGATGATCCAAGGGATGTTGGCAATTTGATCTCTGGTTCCTCTACCTTTTCTAAATCCAGCTTGAACATCTGGAATATCATGATTCACGTATTGTTGAAGCCTTGCTTGGAGAATTTTGAGCATTACTTTGCTAGTGTTTGAGATGAGTGCAATTGTGCAATAGTTTGAGCATTCTTTGGCATTGCATTTCTTGGCAATTGGAATGAAAACTGACCTTTTCCAGTACTGTGACCACTGCTGAGTTTTCCAAATTTGCTGGCATATTGAGTGGAGCACTTTCACAGCATCATCTTTTAGGATCTGAAATAGCTCAGCTGGAATTCCATTACCTCCAGTAGCTTTGTTTGTAGTGATGCTTCCTAAGGCCCACTTGACTTCATGTTCCAGGATGTCTGGCTCTACCATCCTAATTATCTTGGTTGTGAAGATCTTTTTTGTATAGTTCTTCTGTGTATTCTTGCAACCTCTTCTTAATATCTTCTGCTTCTTTAAGGTCCATACCATTTCTGTTCTTTATCGATGGTTTGGTGATTTTTCCTGATGAGATTAGTCCTGAACTTGTCCCAGTTTCTTCTTTCACTAAGCCTGATTCTCCTCCCCACCATCCCATCTTCTTCTTCCTCTCACTCTTTCAGCTCCTTCCCCTTCTCCTTCTTGATCTAATCAGACACCCAACATATTTCCAGTCAATTTCCTTTAAGGCTAAAACTATCTAGAGTGGTTTTTGTTATGTACAATGACACCAAACCTTCACTAATACAAACTACAAGAGGGATTATCCCTGTCCTTTAAGACTCCTGTGGGGTAGAATTAAAACCAAGGATCAGAAGCCACGGCAGGAGAAATTTCAGTTGCACATGTGAAAGAATGTTCTAAGGACCAGAGAGATGCAGAGACTCAGGTAGTGAGCTTGCTGTCCTTGAAGATTTTAAGACAAAGTCTGGCCAACCACTTAGATATGATGTTATCAGAGAACTGAGGCATTTGCTTCAAAATTGGGCTGCCAAATGATGATGACGATGATGATGGTGGTGGTGGTCATGGCAGCTAAGAGTTTTGTTCACTTACTGTTTTACCATGATAAGTATTGAACATACATTGTTCATCCTCACAATAACTCCATGAGGAAATATTGTTACTATAACTGTATGGCAAAATGAGGAAGCTGAGCCATCAGAAGTTAGGTAACTCAGACAAGGTCATTCATTCGATGAGCCAGATTTTAAACTCAGACTCTGGGATCCTGGGAACGATGCTCTAGTTTTAGGTGAAACATCTCACTCCAGCCCCCAAAGCTCATAGAATTTCACTTCCTCTTTATTCCACATCCCAGAATGGTTCAAAATTAAAAGGTAAGCAAAAATCTTGGGTAGTTAGACCCTGAATAGTGGAGAATACTTCATATGAAAAAAAAATTCAGGCATACTAGACTAAGGAATATTAGACCTGCTTGAATCAGAAAGTGGTAGAAAAAATGGTCCTCAGAGCACCATGTGCAAGTGGAGATCTCACTAAATATATCCCCACAAGTTGCTACCTGCATTTATTTTTCTGTTTTTGGTCTCTCCTTTGAACATTTACCTGAATCATGTCTACCGTCTCTTTCTTGACTAAATGAGCTTTATAATAATAATAATTAGTGTTTTGTTTAGTTTGAAAACTCAGCACATCCCTCCCAGCTCTGAATGATTTACTTTGCGATGGATATTGGTGCTGACAGAAGGTGTGCTGTGTGGGGGAGACAACTTGAATTGCCAATAGCCTGTTTGATGAGTTTCCCAGAAGCAGACATGATTCAATTCTGCAGAAGTTTCTTTTAGAAATGTGCCTAAAAAAATCCCCCACCTCTACCTGATCATTTATCATTCTTTTAAATCATAAGGAAAATGGAAAGTTCCTATTACTTTCTTAATTGAATAAAGGAGACAGACTGGGAGAGATCCTATTGAATACTGAACAGACTCCAAGCACCTAATTAGAGCATTTACCTGCAGAGTTCCCTTTGCAGAGGAGGCACCAAGCCCTGCTTCCCTCCCCACCTGTTTCTGATGTGTTTCTGCCTGCCTGGCAGGTTAACATGGCCATTCCAGTGTGTGGCTCTTTAATTGAATACTTAAGTGCATCCCTGTTGCAGGGTGAACAGCAGATCTTCTAAGAATCTTCTGTGCTTCTGTTAAGCCTATTAGGATGTTTCCAAGGAGATGGAGACAACAGGAGGCAAACAGTGGTCATTGCATCCCCTCAGGAGCTTGTTTACCCAACTGTGTTTGGAAACTCATTACTTTATTATGCATCCCTAGTATCCCAAGCCAGAGAAGGCAATGGCATCCCACTCCAGTACTCTTGCCTGGAAACTCCCATGGATGGAGGAGCCTGGTAGGCTGCAGTCCATGGGGTCACTGAGTCAGACACGACTGAGTGACTTCACTTTCACTTTCATGCATTGGAGAAGGAAATGGCAACCCACTCCAGTGTTCTTGCCTGGAGAATCCCAGGGATGACGGAGCCCAATGGGCTGCCGTCTGTGGGGTCGCACAGAGTCGGACACGATTGAAGCGACTTAGCAGCAGCAGCAGCAGTATCCCAAGCAGGTGATGCTTGCATTTGGGAGCCAATTGAGTGCCTTCCATGCACCGTACATCTAAATTCCCTCCAATAAGCTATTTTANGAAGGAAATGGCAACCCACTCCAGTGTTCTTGCCTGGAGAATTCCAGGGATGATGGAGCCCAATGGGCTGTCATCTGTGGGGTTGCACAGAGTCGGACACGACTGAAGCGACTTAGCAGCAGCAGCAGCATTTTCACGCTCAGTTTTGACACCCCAAAATATCTCAAGGCATTGCTAAATGTTCTTTGTGGAGGAAAAAGGGTTAGCCCCAGTTGAGAACCACTGTTCTAAATCTGTTGTTTGATATGTCTGGTTTATTCCCAGTAACCACCTTCAACAAATTTCAAAATTATGGCTGAATCTGGTAAATTTAAAATTTTAGGATGTGAGCAGATCATTTGTGTCATGGCCATGACCTGAATTAAACTGAAACATTTTCATTTTTTCTGATTTTTATTTGTGAATATTTTATTTAGTTTTGATTTTATAATCTCTGATAGTTGTTTTCTGTCCCATCTTGAAAATAGACTTATTCTCATTATATCAAACATGAGAAATGAAAGACTACTACATTCTCCTGTTGCAAAAATAACTTTCTTTTGATGAGGATATTGAAATCCAAAAAGAGTAGTCAGTTTGTTTAAGGACTGATAGCTGACTTGAAGCTAGTCTTAACAAAACCTCTCCTTCCAGGTGCTATGAATGCATTTTATTTAATGTTGAGACTCTGGATTCCTGTTTCTTTGAATTGGTATTTAATAACATCCATTGTGTTACTTATTTATAAACTTGTTTTACTTGATAATACTTNTTGAAGCTAGTCTTAACAAAACCTCTCCTTCCAGGTGCTATGAATGCATTTTATTTAATGTTGAGACTCTGGATTCCTGTTTCTTTGAATTGGTATTTAATAACATCCATTGTGTTACTTATTTATAAACTTGTTTTACTTGATAATACTTATTGGAAAAGACTCTGATGCTGGGAGGGATTGGGGGCAGGAGGAGAAGGGGAAAACAGAGGATGAGATGGCTGGATGGCATCACTGACTCAATGGATGTGAGTCTGAGTGAACTTCGGGTATTGGTGATGGACCGGGAGGCCTGACGTGCTGCGATTCATGGGGTCACAAAGAGTCGGACACAACTGAGCGACTGAACTGAACTGAACTGATGACTTTGCAAATTCAGTAAAGAATTCAAATATTTCCACTGTCTCTCCAGTATTACTTACGTATCTGAAAAATTATAATATCTGAAATAAATTATATCTACCCATTTACTATAGTATAAATGACATAGTGAAATTTCAAATTAAACCATGTATAAAAGTATATTTTTATATTTTCTTCATTAGTAAAGAGACGATAGTAATTAAAACTAAATCATGAGTAATTGAACCATTATGACTTCTTAATGGCCTCATCTTATGCCACTAATCATTTTGTGTATATGATACAACTGCTAAATTACTAAGTTATGCATGGAAGCTCGAACCATTGTTTTAAATTTTATTTTCAGAGTCACATCAAATCAGGTATCAAGACTTTAGACTGCATTCATATACTCAGATTTCTGGCTCCCTTCAGAGTGAGTCACTTAAACAATATCAGCCAGATCACTGATGTAAAGATAAAAGTTTCTGATAAATGAAACAAAAAGATGTGCCTTAAAAATAGCGTAATTTTGTAATATCTTGTGTAGTCTGCAGTAATTGACAATTATTGCATTTTTACCCCTGGAGAAATGAGACTGAAAACATTTAATTTGGGACTTAATGTGAACTGAATACCAAGCAACTCCTGTATGTTATTTGGGCTTAATTGGTTTTTGAAGACTATAGAATTTTTTAGTTTAAAATTTTCTTATGATCTTTCTTTCCAATGGCAGAGATATGCCTTCCCATATTAGTCTTCATGGAAGATAATAGCTATATTAATCGATGTAGGTATTAACATAAGCATTTATCAAAGGGCTATCAAAACTGTACGAATGACTTTTATCCTTCCTCAATTATTCATTTCAACTGTAGGCAGCCTATAAACACTACCATTTTATAGCAGAAGACACTGAAGCTTAGTGACAGAAAACAACACATAATTTTACAAGCTCACAATGGCCAGTACATGGTCGAGTTGAGGTTTGGGTTTTCATTTCTGTTTTCTGGTACACTATATTGAAACACTTCCTTGTGTATGTCAATAGTTAAACAGAATAAAAAGCTTTCAAAGCCATGGACATTTGAGAAAGGTCTTAAAAGATAAGTACGCTTCTTCTCAGACTAAATCAATTTATGGCTATTTGAAGGAATAACAAAGAGAAAAGTAACTTGGAGGTGTACTGGATTAAGGCATATTTAAGGAATGACAAATTGTTAAATAATTCATGGAAACAGGAGTTCCAAGTAGGTAACACCCACTATCAACTAAAGGATATAAAAAGAAAGTTTAGTGAGTATTGGAGAAAGGCTTATACATATGTTAAGAAATTGAGTACAAACGTTTGAAAAGTGAAGAAACAAAATCTTCCTTGCTTTCCACAGAAGATAAAATTCTGTATACATTCTTTGTTAGGTTATTTAGAGACAGATGGGAGGCAAGGAAATAATTCTATTCAGCATAAGAAATTTTCACGAATCTAACTGAGGAGCTATTCACTTGAAAAGCAACACTATAAACACAAAGCAATGACAGTGGCTTGGGCGCATCCATCATTAGCAGAGAAGTGTCTGAATTCCCAAAGGGACTTTCAGGCTTCATTGCTAAAGGAAACGTGTCTAGTTTAAATTAGAAATATTTTTGCTCCTCCAGTTTGTGACAGGTATTTTTACATAGAGTCTGAAAAAGAACTTGGAGGTGATGACATCAAAAACTAGAGGGAAATAACAGGAAAGTCTACTAAAGTTTCCTTCAAGTAATGAACACATGGAACAAATTAATTGTATCCAGAGATACTAGAGAAAGTGTTGCAAATAAGTTATAAATGAACACCTGAAAATGGGAATAGAGTTTTCTAATGGATTGTGTCACGTCGAATTTTGTTTCAGAAACAAGTAGAATGGGAGCAGAATTGGAAAATAACTGAGACAATAATAACAAAATGTGGAACTTGGGGAAACTCAAAAACACCTAAGACTTTAGGATGGTACCCATTACCACTTTCTGACAAACAAAAAAGGAACAATCAATAGTGTATGCTTGGTTTTAGTGACTTTGGACTCTTGGATTTAGTGTCTTGAAAAGAATCCACAGAGGTCAAGACTGTAAAACATTAAAAAAAAAAGAAAGAAAGAAATCTAGAACCTTTGGACGCTCATACCACTCATACTGTCTATTTACTAATTTACTCCTCCTGAGCAAAAATGAAGAATGGGGGATAGGGGGGAGAATTGTTAAAAAGGATACTGTTTGCAAGTATCATAAAAGTCAAAATTCACTTTTTAAAAACTTGTTTATATACACTACCATGTGTAAAGTAGATAGCTAATGGGAAGCTGTTGTATAGCACAGGAGATTAGCTTGGTGCTCTGCAATGACCTAGAGGGGTGGGATGGGTCGGGGAGGGAAGTATAGAGGGAGGGGATNTTCTCCTTTGCTTTTCACCTCTCTTCCTTTCTCAGCTATTTGTAAGGCCTCCACAGACAGCCATTTTGCTTTTTTGCATTTCTTTTCCATGGGGATGTTCTTGATCCCTGTCTCCTGTACAATGTCACTAACCTCCATCCATAGTTCATCAGGCACTCTATCTATCAGAACTAGGCCCTTAAAAATATTTCTCACTTCCACTGTATAATAGGCACCTATAATTTTAGGTACACATAAAGGTACATATACTACTATAAGAATATGATTCTGTTAAAAATGTATGTTGAGTGTCAGGTGAAATGAAAATTAAGGTAGGAAAAAATAGATCCTGGGCCATCATTAGTACCCAACATACCTACCCATTGTCTTGTTTGATTTATTGGAGGTGGGTCATTGATTTGGCACAAGAAAAGATGCTCAACAGCGCTGATTCCTGACAGCTAATCTGAAATAAAATCCACACTGTCTAAAAAACTTTAAGAACACACTAGCTATTAAACAGCTATTTTGAGCATGAAATCTAAGAGATAGTTTTGCTTTTGAGTCTCTTCAAAGAAGACACTATGTGAAACTAGTGAACAGGGTCCTACATTTTAGTGGGAGGGGATTATTCCTCCCTTCTTCCATGTTTTCATGGGAGAAAGGAATGTCCACTCCCCTCTTCAGGAAGGCAGGTCAGAGACATACACTAGAAGCTTCTCTTTCACTCCCTCTCTAAACAGGGAGGGATGATACAGCTGGTTGAGAAATTTGAGAGAAAGAGAATGTATAGCTTACCTCCTTCCTCACTAATAATTCTTGAAACAAACCTGTCTTCTGGGAGTCTGAATACTCTGCAGCGCTAGGGCAAATTTCAGGGTGCAGCTCAGCCTCAGAGAGATGGGGGTAAATTGCTACTATTTACCTTTGCCTATGACTCAGCTGGTAAATCTCTCTCAATCATGGGTGAAGATTCAAGGAGTCCATTTTGCCACAAAGACAGACCCTCCTCCATCAGCTCTTTCAACAAGGAGCTGAAATATTGATCTTCTTCCATCAAGTGTCTCTGATTCTCTTGCAATTCATCAGACTTTGGATTTGAAGAAGAAGGTTATTTACTGGCCCCTAAAATTCAGGCATTTAACAATATCCTTGTACTAGATACATTATTGAGACTTTCAGGGATATTTCTTACAATGTACCCCCAAAGAAGACATGTTGCTATTGGAGAAGTAGTACAGAAACCTATGTGGCTGGAAAGTAATGACTGATGAGGAAAGTAACAATGCGAGAAGAGGTAGAATGGTAGTTTAGGGACATATTGTAAGTGCAATGTGATGGCATGGGAAGGTTTTAATTTATACCAATAGAGCATTCCATCCAAAAGCAAACTACACTTTCTTTTCAAGTAGACATGGAACATTTTCCATGATAGATATATGCTGGGCCACAAACAAGCCTCAGTAACTTTAAGACAACTGAATTCCTATCAAACATCCACCACAACACTATGATATTAGAAATCAACTACAAAAAAAAAAAAAAAAAAAAACCGCAAAAACCACAAACATCTGGAGGCTAAATAATATGCTAACAAACAACCAATGGGTCACTGAAGATATCAAAGAGAAAATTTAAAAAACATCTAGAGATAAATGCAAAAGCAATTCTAAAAAGCATTTATAGCAATACAAACTTATCTCAGGAAATAAGAAAAATCTCAAATAAACAATTTAACCTTACACCTAAAGCAACTAGAGAAAGAAGAAGAAACAAAATCCAAAGTTAGAAGGAAAAANATGCAAAAGCAATTCTAAAAAGCATTTATAGCAATACAAACTTATCTCAGGAAATAAGAAAAATCTCAAATAAACAATTTAACCTTACACCTAAAGCAACTAGAGAAAGAAGAAGAAACAAAATCCAAAGTTAGAAGGAAAAAATCATCAACATAAGAGCAGAAATAAATGAAATATAGACTAAGAAAACAATAGAAAAGGTCAATGAAACTAAAATCAGGTTCTTTGAAAGGATAAACAAAATTGATAAACCTTCACCAGACTCATCAAGAAAAAAAGGAAGAGTGTTCAGATGAACAGATTATAAATGAAAAATGAGAAATTACAACAGACATTACAAAATGCAAAGGATCACAGAGACTACTACAAGCAACTATATGTCAATAAAATGGACTAACTAGAAGAAACAGACAAATTTGTAGAAAGGTACAATCATTCAAGACTTAGCCAGGAAGAAACAGAAAATATGAACAAACCAGTCACAAGTACTGAAATTGACATTGTGACTGAAAAGCTCCCAGCAAGCAAAAGTCCAGGACCAGATGGCTTCACAGGTGAAGTCTATCTTACATCTAGAGATGAGTTAATACCTATCCTTCAGAAACTATTCCAGAAAAACTAAAGAGGAAGGAACACTCCCAAACTCACTCTCTCTATCATACCAATACCAAAACCAGACAAAGACACACACAAAATAAAATTATGGACCAAATCACTGATGAACATAGACGTAAAAATTCTCAGCAAAATACTAGCAAACCAAATCCAACAAGACATTAAAAGGATCTTACATACCACGATCATGTGAGATTAATCCCAGGGATGCAAGGATTTTTGAATATATGCAAATCAACCAGTGTGATACACCACATTAACATATTAAAGAATAAAAACCATATAATCATCTCAATAGATGTAGAAAAATTTTTGACAAAAATTCAGCATACATTCATTTATGATAAAAGCTCTTCAGAAAACTGGCATAGAGGGGACATACCTCAACATAACAAAAACCGTGTATGACAGACCCATAGCTAATATCATACTCAATAGTGAAAAGCTGAAAGCATTTCCTCTAAGATCAAGAACAAGACAAAGATGTTCACTCTCACCACTATTATTCAACATAGTTTTGGATGGCTGAGCCACAGCAATCTAAGAAAAAAAAAAATAAAAGGAACACAAATTGGAAAAGAAGTAAAACTGTTACTATTTATGCAGATGACATACTATCCACTGAAAGATGGATGTAAAGATGCTACCAGAAAACTACTAGAGATTATAATATATTCAGTATAGTTGCAGGATACAAAACTCATACACAGAAATATGTTGCATTTCTAAACACTAACAGTGAAAGATCAGAAAGAGAAATTAAGGAAACAATTCCATTTACCATCTCATCAAAAAGAATAACATACCTAGGAATAAACCAACATAAGAAGGCAAAAAATCTGTACCCTGAAAACTGTAAGATGCTGATGAAAGAAACAGATGATAACACAGACAGATAGAATGATATACCATGTTCTTGGATTGGAAGAAGCAATATTGTCAAAATGTCTATACTACCCAAGGCAATCTGCAGATTCAATGCAGACCTTATCAAATTACCAATAGCATTTTTTTTTAGATCTAGAACAAAAACCCAAAATTTATATCAAAACACAGAAGATCCTGAAAACAATCTTGAGATGACAAAAACTGTTAATCAGACTCCCTGACTTTAGACTATATTATAAATCTATGGTAACACAGAAATTATAGTACTGGCACAAGGACAGACTTATAGATCAATGGAATAGGATAGAATGCCCAGAAATAAACCTGCACACTTATGGCCAATGAATCGACAACAAAGGAGGCAGGAAAACACAATGGAGAAAAGACAATTTCTTCAATGAGTGGTGCTGGGAAAACTGGACAGCTACTTGTAAAAGAATGAAATTAGAACATTCCCTAACACCATACACAAGAATAAACTTAAAATGGATTAAAGACCTAATTATAAGACTGGATACTATAAAACACTTAAGATGAAAACAGAAGCATATTACTCTGACATAAATCACAGCAAGATCTTTTTGGATCTGTCTCCCAGACTAATGAAAATAAATATAAACAAATTGGTCCTCATTAAGGACCAAGTTTTTGCACAGCAAAGGAAACCACAAACAAAGCGAAAAGACAACCCACAGAAAGGGAGAAAATATTTGCAAATGAAATGACTGACTAGGGATTAATCTCCAAAATAGCTCATGTAGCTCAATGTCAGAAAAACAAACAACTCAATCAAAAAATGATCTAAACAGACACTTTTCCAAAGAAGACGTATGGATGGCTAAAAGGCACAAGAAAAGATGTTCAACAGTGCTAATTAAAAGGCTACAAACAATGAATTCTAGACAGGCGATAGAGAAAAGAGAACCCTCTTACACTGTTAGTGAGAATGTAAACCACTATGGAGAACAGTAGGGAGTTTCCTTAAAATACTGAAAACAGAGCTACCATATGATTCATTAATCCCACTTCTGAGAATATATCTGGAGAATACCACAATTCAAAAAGACACATGTACCTCAATGTTCACTGCAGGACTATTTACAATAGCCAAGACATGGATGCAACCTAAATGTCCATTAACAGAGAAATGGATAAAGAAGCTGTGGTACATATATACAATGGAATATTAGTCAGTCAGAATGAAACAATACTATTTTCAGCAACAAGGACGGACCTAGAGATTATCATACTAAGTGGAATAAATCAGAAAAAGAAAGATAAATATTGTATGCCACTTACATGTGGAATGTAAAAAACGATACAAGAGAACTTATTTACAAAACAGAAACAGACTCACAGACTTAGAAAACAAATTTATGGTCACCAAAACTGAAAATTGGGGGGAGGGAATGGATAAATTCAGTTCAGTTCAGTTCAGTCACTCAGTCGTATCTTTGTGACCCTATGTACTGCAGCATGCCAGGCCTCCCTGTCCATCACCAACTCCTGGAGTACACCAAACCCATGTCCATTGAGTCTGTGATCCCCATCCAACCTTCTCATCCTCCATCATCCCCTTCTCCTCCTACCCTCAATCTTTCCCAGCATCAGGGTCTTTTCAAATGAGTTTCAGCTTCAGCATCAGTCCTTCCAATAAACACCCAGATCTCATTTAGGATGGACTGGTTGGATCTCCCTGCAGTCCAAGGGACTCTCAAGAGTCTTCTCCAACAACACAGTTCAAAAACATCAATTCTACGGTGCTCAGCTTCCTTTATAGTCCAACTCTCACATCCATACATGAACACTGGAAAAACCATAGCCTTGACTAGATGGACATTTGTTGACAAAGTGATGTCTCTGCTTTTTAATACACTGTCTAGGCTGGTCATAACTTTCCTTCCAAGGAGTAAGTGTCCTTTCATTTCATGACTGCAATCACCAACTGCAGTGATTTTGGAGCCAAAAATAAAATAAAATAAAATAAAATCAGCCACTGTGTCCACTGTTTCCCCATCTATTTCCCACGAAGTGATGGGACCAGAAGCCATGATCCTTGTTTTCTGAATGTTGAGCTTTAAGCCAACTTTTTCACCCTCCTCTTTCACTTTCATCATGAAGCTCTTTAGTTCTTCACTTTCTGCCATAAAGGTGGTGTCTTCTGTACATCTGAGGTTATTGATATTCTTCCTGGCAATCTTGATTCCAGCAAGATTGTGCTTCCTCTAGCCCAGCGTTTCTCATGACGTACCCTGCATATATTAGGATGTTGTAATTAACATATACACAATGTCTGCTGTGCTTAGTCACTCAGTCATATCTAACTCTGCGACCCATGGATTGTGGCCCACCAGGCTCCCCTGTCCATGGGATTATCCAGGTAAGAATTCTGAAGTGGGTTGCCATGCCCTCCTCCAGGATACACAATACTACATATAAAATAATCAACACTGACCTACTGTATAGCACAGGGAACTCTACGCAACATTCTGTAAAAACCTATATGAAAAAAAGATTTATTATTATTACTATTTTTACTTTACAATATTGTATTGGTTTTGCCATACATCAACTTGAATCCGCCATGGGTGTACAGGTGTTCCCAATCCTGAACCTCCCTCCCACCTCCCTCTCCATCCCATCCTTCTGGGTCATCCCAGTATACCAGCCCCAAGCATCCTGATTCACTTTGCTGTACACCTGAAACTAAGACAACACTGAAAATTAACTAATCTCTAATATAAAATAAAAATGAAAAAATAAATAAGTAAAATAGAGATAAAAAACTTAGTCATATGAATGTCTGATAACCAACAACATGGTCCTAGGATGATGTTGCCAATCCACCAGCTTTAATGTGACATTTCTCATAATTAAGGCTTTCTAAGAACTTCCACATCTTTTATTATAAAACCATTCAACAAATACATACACACATAAAACAAGCATTCCCACTATTCTTTTCTCACTGGCAGCCACTTTCACTTATTTTAGCTAATTATTTTGGAATTTGTTTTCATGCTTTAAAATTTCATGCTTGTATTGCTACTTCCTGACTCAGTTTGACTAGCAAACACCCTCTTCCAACAACACGAGAAGACTCTACACATGGACATCACCAGACGGTCAACACTGAAATCAGATTGATTATATTCTATGCAGCCAAAGATGGAGAAGCTATATACTGTCAAAAACAAGACCAGGTGCTGACTGTGGCGCAGATCATGAACTCCTTATTACCAAATTCAGACTTAAATTGAAGAAAGTAGGGAAAACTGCTAGACCATTCAGGTATGACCAACATCAAATCCCTTATGATTATACAGTGGAAGTGAGAAATAGATTTAAGGGCCTAGTTCTGATAGATAGAGTGCCTGATGAACTATGGAATGATGTTCGTGACATTGTATGGGGGACAGGGATCAAGACCATGGAAAAGAAAAGCAAAAAGGCAAAGTGGCTGTCTGGGGAGGCCTTACAAATAGCTGTGAAAAGAAGAGAGGCGAAAAGCAAAGGAGAAAAGGAAAGATATAAGCATCTGAATGCAGAGTTCCAAAGAATAGCAAAAAGAGATAAGAAAGCCTTCTTCAGCGATCAATGCAAAGAAACAGAGGAAAACAACAGNAACTGTAGTCCGCCAATCTCCTTTGTCCAGGGGATCCTCCAGGCAAGAATACTGGAGTGGGTTGCCATGCTCTCCTCCAGGGGATCTTTCTGACCTAGGGATGGAACATGCATCTCTTATGTCTCCTGCATTGGCCTATGGGTTGTTTACCACTACCACCATCTGGAAAGCCCTGGCCCTAGATGGTTAAGATGTATATCAAAGGAGTAATTTTACTAAGCCCAGAATCTTGCAGCTTCTCTTACATAGAAATGTGCTAAATTCATTAACTTGAGATATCTGTTTTATTGCTTGTTTGTTTTCTTCTTTATTATTTATTTATTTTTACTTTATTTTACTTTACAATACTCTATTGGCTTTGCCATACATCGACATGAATCCACCACAGGTGTACACGAGCTCCCAATCCTGAATCCCCCTCCCACCTCCCACCCCACAACGTCTCTCTGGATCATCCCCGTGCACCAGCCCCAAGCATCCTGCATCCTGCATCGAACATAGACTGACGCCTTGTTTCTTACATGATAGTATACATGCTTCAATGCCAGTTTTCTTTTTATTGACATTTGATATTTTACTACCTGGGTTTTTTCTTTTCTTTTCTTTTCAGAAACCGCTATATATCCTATTTCTCTTTGAAACAATCCTCAGAGAAGTTGTAGCCCAGGAAGTCCTCAGTGATATTCCAAACAAGACATAATTCTACACTTTTAGGTTGTGCTTTTTTTTTTTTTTTTCAGTTGACACCTTGAAGACTCTGCTGTTGCTTCTCTCAGTAATTGCATTGGGAAACCTAAATGCAATGAAGGTAATTGAATCCTGGGGGGATAGGAGCCAAGTGGCAATATTCAATTATCAAAAGCAAAGTGGGCATGGTTACCTTAATGAACAGTAGGGTCAAAGCAGCAATCAGAATGTTGATCAGAGTGTCCCTGGAACTGAAATTGATGGGAAGCCTACTAAATTTATATTTATGTGTATAAGCAGAAGAGTTCTGAGTCAAGGGAGTAAAAGTCTAGCCTAAGTCATAAAAACAGATCATTACATCTCTTCAATCCATTCCCAGAAACAAGCCAGTTTATGTATCCAGAATCCCTGGAATGAAGGTGAGGCTGGGTCTGCTTGAGGAAGGACCCCAGTGCACTACTAAAAGTTTGTACTATCAATCCTTATCTCAGCCTTCCCCAAGATGACTTTTGGCCTTTTACTAGGGTAACTATGCATTGGGAAAAACGAAATATTAGATCTTTTGGGATCTACTGACTGGCTTTGAATTAATATTAATTCTAAGCTAAGCTAAGCTAAGTCGCTCAGTCGTGTCCGACTCTTTGTGACCCCATGGACTGTAGCCCACCAGGCTCCTCCATCCATGGGATTCTCCAGGCAAGAATACTGGAGTGGGTTGCTATTTCCTTCTCCAGGGGATCTTTCCGACCCAGGGATCGAACCCAGGTCTCCCATATTAGAGGCAGACGCTTTAACCTCTGAGCCACCAGGGAAGCCCTAGAATACTAATTCTAGGTGACCTTAAACTTTGCAGTGGCCCTAAAGTCAGCATACAGCCTTATGGAAGTCAATTGATCAATGGAGTTATAGCTCTGTTCTGCCTCACGATGAGCCCAGGGGGTATCTGAACCAATCATGTGGCTCTCTCTGCAGTTCTGAAATGTATACTTGGAATAGACATATTTAGCAGCATCTGATTCTTCACATTTGTTCCTTGACTTGTGGAGGGAGGGTTATTATTGAAGGGAAGGCAAAGTAAAAGCTATGAGAACTACCTAGAAAAATAGTAAATAAAATTTAACAACACATTCATAGAGGGGTTGCAGAGTTTACTTCCACCACCAAGGACTCGTAGGATGCAGGGGTGGCAATTCCTACCACATCCTGTGTGGCCTATGCAGAAGACAGATGGATCTTGGAGAATGACAGTGAATTATCATAATCTTAACCAGCTAGTGACTCCAGTTGTAGCTGCTGTTCCAGATGTGGATTCATTGCTTGAGCAAGTGAACACTCACCCTGGTAAATGGTATGTAAGTTTATGTATTTAATCTGGAAAACCCCTTTTTATCTATCCTTGTCCATAGGCCCACTAGAAGCAGTTTGCTTTCAGCTGGCAAGGTCAGTAATATACTTTCACTGCTCAACCTCATGGGTATATCAACTTTCCAGCCTGACGCCATAATTTACATTAGTCTAAAATTGATTGACTCTCCCTTTCAGAAGATATCACACAGGTCTGCTACATTGCTGCCTCTATGCTGGTTGGCTTTAGTGAACAAGAAATAGCAACGACTCTAGATTTGTTGGTAAGGCATTTATGTGTCAAAGGATGGAAAATAGATCATACAAAAGGCAGTGGCCTTCAATATCAGTGAGATTTCCAGGGGGCCCCAGTGGTGTGAGCCATGTCAAGATCTCCCTTCTAAGGTAAAGGATAAGTTGTGACATCTGTCCCCAACCAAGAAATAGGCACAGCACTTAGTGACTTCTTTGGGTTTTGGAAGCAGCATATTCCTCATTTGGATGTGTAACCCCAGGCTTTTTGTATGAAGTGACTCCAAAAGCTGCTAGTTTAGAATGGAACTCAGAACAAGAGAGGGCTGTGTAATAGGTCCAGGTTGCCATGCCAGCTGCTTTGGACCATAAGATTCAGAAGATCCAACGGTGCTTGATGTGTCTGAGGCAGCTGTAGACATCCTTTGGCGCCTTCTGAAGGCCCTTAAAAGTGAATTGATGCACAAGACTTAAGAATTGTGGAGCAAGGTCCTTCTATCGTCTAGGTAACCAGTCTACTTTAGAGAAACAAAACATCTGCAACCTCTATAGAAACTGAATGCTTAACGTTGGGCCATCAAGTTACCATATGACCTGAGCTGCCCATCATGAACTACGTAGTATCTTAACCACCAAGCTGCAATACAGGATGTGCATAGCAACACTTCAACATCAAATGGAAGTGGTATATATGTGATCAGGCCAGAGCAGATCCAGAAGGCACAATTAGTTACAAGAGGAAGTAGCTCAGAAGCCCACAGTCCTCACTTCTGCTACACTACATTTTCTCTCCCATCCTGTACTTGTGACCATGGGGGTCCTCTCCACTATGGTGGAGAACTGACGGGGGAAGACTCAGGCAGCCTGGTTTATGAATGGTTCACAATATGCAGGCACTATCTAAAAGCGGACAGCTGCTGCCCTCACCCTGTCTTTGGGACATCTGTGAAGGATGGTGGTAAAGGGAAATCCTCCCTGGGGACAGAACTTGAGGCAGCGAGCTTGGCTGAGGGAGAAACACTTGGGAAGAGAAATGGTCAGACACGCTGAATGAGCAAGGACTTGAAAAAGAAAATCGGGGAAGAGATATGTGGACAGACTTCTTTGAATAGTTGAAACACATGAAGATATTTGTGTCTTATGTGAATATTCCTCAAAGGGTGATCTCAGCAGAGGAGGATTTTAATTATCAAGTAGATAGAATGATACAATATTTATTCTTAGAATAAATAGAATGTGCTTCCTCAGCCTGGCTTGCTGGCTGCAAATGGTATTCAGTTCTGAACAAGAACATCACTTTTGCTTAGGCAAATAAGATTCCCCAATTTTCTCCTAAACTTGCTTCTTACCTTCAAATCATTTGTGATTTAAAAAAAAATTTGCTGATGTGTTATTTAAGGATTTGCTTTCTGAGGCTACCTTACCTAGGAATTGGTGACTACATGGTGACAGAAACTCTGATTTTTTCCTCACCACTGATCCCTCATGTTTTGATTAAGAAAATACTTGGGAATATCCGTTTAAATATTGATCTTTAAGCTGATCACTGATTAGAAGTCTGCCTCTATCAACTATTGCACCTCTATCAACTATTGCTTTCTACTGTTTGATTTGTAACGTCGGCATATTTATGGTTTACAGTAACATTTTTATGTTTATTATTAATTTTGCATAAATTCATCCTCCAGGATTTTTGTTCAATAACAATTTGTGTTATTTGTGTTCCATTTTCTTCCCTGGAGAAGGAAATGGCAATCCACTCCAGTATTCTTGCCTGGAGAATCCCATAGACTATAGCCTGTAAGGCTTCTCTGTTCATGGGGTTACAAGAGTGGACATGACTTAGTGACTAAACCACCACCACCACCAATAATAATTTGCTGAAAGTCTAATTTTATATGTTAGGTTCTGTTGATTTTCCATTCATCTACTACTGATTTTCAGTACCATGTGTTGAAATAATTTTGACAAGTGCAGCATTATTTTTTCCCAAAGTTATTTTCATATTAAAAACTAATAATACATGTTCCCCTTTTTTCTGAAACTGATAAAAAAGACTTACTGCTGAAAACTTTAGTAAAGAAATTCTCAAATCAATGAAAACAATTGCAATTGAAGCTTTAAAATTTAAGAAGAAATCTTCTGGTTTAATTGTGGCATTGTTCTTAACAAAATATTTCTATAATTTTAAATTTATTGAATTTTAAGTGTTAATGTATACTAGAAATCAACTTTTTTTATACAGTTCTGAAAAGTCAACTTGGCTTAAAAGTCTATTGTTATTATTGTTATAATTTAAGTGCAACTAGGTTAGGAGGATAGGGATTCAAAACTACACATTCAACACAACTTAATTAATGAGAAAATATTTTGTAGATACTTAATAAGTCACCTGTACTAATTCGTTTTTAGCTCTGATAGCCATATAAGTTTTTTTCTTTTTTTTGCTGATTTTTCTGAAGAGAGTATATCCTTAAAATGAAAAAAAGATTTTTTTTAATGGTGAACTATGCAACTTTAGAATTATTTTGACATAGAAGATTGCTTGATTTTAGGCAACAATTATACATTTCATTTGATTTAACTATTATGAAGTGAAATTTAAGTTCCTCATCAAATGTGCTACACTCCAAGGCTACATTCATCTGCAATGCGGATCTGTCACTTTGTAGGAAGCACATCTTGCCAGTACTGACTGGGTCATTTTTGGTGGCATCAGGATGCAAATTTGAATACAACCTTGATTCTGAGAAGAAAGGGAGAGTCCAGAAGAAAACTGAGCTAAGTGAATCCTTCAGTTCAGTTCAGTTCAGTCACTCAGTTATGTCCAACTCTTTGCGACCCCATGAATCGCAGCACGCCAGGCCTCCCTGTCCATCACCATCTCCCGGAGTTCACTCAGACTCACGTCCATCGAATCAGTGATGCCATCCAGCCTTCTCATCCTCGATCGTCCCTTTCTCCTCCTGCCCCCAGTCCCTCCCAGCATCAGAGTCTTTCCCAATAAGTCAATCTTCTCATGAAGTGGCCAAAGTACTGGAGTTTCAGCTTCAGCATCTTTCCCTCCAAAGAAATTCCAGGGCTGATCTCCTTCAGAATGGACTGGTTGGATCTCCTTGCAGTCCAAAGGACTCTCAAGAGTCTTCTCCAACACCACAGTTTAAAAGGAGTTAAATATAT